>JAOVVF010000032.1:5426675-5438294 GCA_028565595.1 Duopalatinus emarginatus | reverse complement strand
AGAGAGCTGAGAGAGTTGAGAGAGCTGAGAGAGTTGAGAGAGCTGAGAGAGTTGAGATCACTGTTGAGGAGGCTCACTCCGGCCACTGTGCTACAGTTCATCTTTATTTTACTCCGAATTTATAGCTTTAACCCTTTCAGATCTACAAAATCTCTGTTTTACTCTGACTCGTTATAGAAACGCTCAAAACCACTTTGATTTGTCTGGATTAAAGCTGTAATCTGATCGTTGATGGGTAAAGCATTAAAAGTTAGCTGTTGTCATCATTCAGTCATGGTGGTAGCTTATCTAGACATTTGGAAGGAGGAAGTGTGAAAGCTTAAGAAATTTCAGTTGAACATCCCTGTAGAGGCACAAACTGTCTGAATTGACACTTCACTTCTCATGGACCGTCTGGCAGCTGGGTTTGACTATACAGTTTACACAGCAGTGTGATGACTGAGGAAATGCTCCACGTGGGAAAACCGAGGCTTCTTAGTTTGCTTGATGTCTCTTCCTCTTTTTCATCAGTTATAACGATAGTGATTCGATCCCCTGTATCGACAAGACATGACTAAACTGCCCTTGAGCAAGGCACCTAACCCCTAATCCCCTGGCACCCATAGAAAGGGCTGGTCATCTCTCTAGGGCATGTGTGCTCAGCCTAGAGGCAATTCCTGAGCCAAGGGTTTCCCTGGGTTTTCTCCTATAGTCTAAAGACATGTAGTCAGGTAAATAGGAGATACTAAATTGCCCCTAGGTGTCTGTGTGCCTGCCCTGTGATGGACTAGTGGCCTGTACAGAGTGTTTCTCTGCCTTCTGCAGATTGAACACTGGAATAGACTCAATAGCAATAGCTGGATATGTGGTTCAGTTAATAAATATAATACCCTTATATTTACATTAATGTTATATATTTATATTATATATTAAAATGAAGCATTTGCATGAAGCGAAGCGGTTTTTCATGCTTCATTCTATGTATGATACATTGAAATGCTAGAACAAACTGGTACACCAGTCTAATGTGTCTTAACACCAGTCATCAATCTTGGCAGGTCCCTCATAGGACATAGGACACGTCTGCAGAAATATTCTGTAGGCAATGAACACCGTACTTCCTGCAGAACAATCCACAATCGGTGACTTAAGTGTGAATGGCAAAACCCCAAACTTAAACTCAGATAAGTGTTCCTCTAACCATAACTTGGTGTCTCTCGATGTGTGTGTTGGCACACTGTCCTGTTGGAAGAGACCAAACCTATCAGAATAAATGCAGAAAGAAGGCACACATATGCGTAAAAGGGGGTCCGGCTAAATGGAAACAAACCCCATAGCATCATAGTGCCACCACCAGACTTTGTATTTTGCATAAACTCGTCCGTACCAAACTGTCTGGCGCTTGCGTGTATATTTGACTAATATCCCTGTACGTACTGAATTACATGTTTCAGGAGGGATAACTGCATTATATTCCAGGATTTAAAAGGCTTCACTGGAGCATGAGCTCTCGACCCCGGAGATATTAATGATAGAAAAGAGTCCCGGTGTGTGTATACAGCGTATGTATCCCGTGTTACACACACAGCTGCTCTAATCCCGGCTCTCCCCCGGTGTGAGTGGTGTGGGAGCCCCCGAGGTCCCGCTCTATATTTACTGCCTGGAAGAATGGGCTGATTTAGAGCGGCGTGAGTGTGAGACAGGAGGGATATACCAGCTTCTTCCTTACTTTCTAAAACAATGAACCTCTGTTTTAATGACAGAGTGTGTGTCCCAGGAAAGAGTGGGGGGGGGGTCTTATCGTGCAAGTTCACACACACATAGACGTAGATATATCTATCTATAAAAGAGACAGAAGGAGAAACAATCTCACTCTCTGCCTTTTCCTTGCATTAAGTGGTGAAAGAGTGGAAATCTCTCCTTCACACACACACACACACAGCGGTGCGTCATATGCACTGATACTGAAAATGACCTGTTATTAATTTTCCGCCTGCTACTTTCTACATAAGAACATACACACTCTGGGTCTAGTTGACCTCAGTCCTGGGCTGCAGACTTAAATAAGACACCCACTGACCCCTAACGAAACCCCACCCCCAACCACACACACACATACACACACACACACACACACACACACACACACACACACACACACACACACACACACTGCTGGTCAGCACAAGCCATGTCCAATGACAAGAAGTAGATACTGTGTTACAAGTAAAAGTACAGGCTGTTAAAACGCCTTATCAGAGCACTGCACTCACTTCCTTTTAAACTTTTAGGCTCTGAGAATAGGTGCACACGCACACGCACACACACACACAAACACAAACAAAATGTTCTGGCCAACAATGAGTAATACTGCACTTTCAGAGCCCTTCATCTCTACCAGGAAACACGCTCATACACACACACACACACTCAGTCCTCACTAACCACGCCCCCCAGAACCCCACCCAAACCCCAGCACCCAAAATACACTTACTTTGTGTGTAAAGGTCGGTGTGCCCTTTACAAAAGCGCTAATGTTCCTTTGTATTTCCACACATACAACACAATGTAGAACGCCTGAATGATGTTTATGATGTGTGTGTGTGTGCTGTGTGTGTGTGTGTGTGTGTGTGTGTGTGTTCAGGCTCCCAGGAGTCAGACAGCTCTCAGACAGCCAAGAAGGACATGCTGGCGGCTCTGCGTGCTCGGCAGGAGGCTCTGGAGGAAACGCTCAGGCAGAGGATAGAGGAGCTCAAGAACATCTGCATTAGAGAAGCGGTCAGACACACACACACACACACACACACACACACACACACACACACTAGGGCTGGCCGAATACTATTTTTTGAGGTCCAGATATTCGGCACTGATATTCGGAAATTTCATTTTTTTCTGGGTTTTTTTGTTTGTTTGTTTTTTAAGAAACAAAAAAGATTAAAAAAACGGATTAAAGTAAAAAAAATAAAAAATAAACGGCAGGGAATAGGTCTGTGTATCTTTTGGTCTTTTGATTTCATTTCAGAGACAGAAATTTAAATGAATAAATATATCAAAATTTCTAAATCCAAATTAAAGAAACAGAGAAATAAGTATTTTTTTGTTTTCCTGAGAATAAAATCACAATGAAACAAAAGGCTCCTGCTTTTCATTTTCTGAATCTGGAAGTTTACGCTCACAAGCCCATTATCATGGCAACTTTAGGGACGTAAAAGCACTAAGCTGCCATGTAGTTTTTTACCTGCAGTTGCTCTTCCTAACCAACAGAGCTGATGGTTAGTAGGATGACTTTGGAACCAGATACTGAAGTCATTTTACGCATGGCGAGCAGAGGACCGTCTTCCGCAGCAATATCTGTGTCTATGTCACATGACTATGGGGAACAAAGAAGTGTTATGAGATTTTGTGCAGAAAATGGCCTTTTACGCGCCTTGACAACGGCCTTGTGATTGTAAACTACCGGTTTAATAGCTAGCTAACTTATTATTAAATTATTATGTATTACAAAGTAGCGTAAACAAACAGAGAAGCCAAAACAAACGGCTTCCAAACAGCTGAGCTTCTCAGCATTTTGCCTCGTAATACCACCATTAACCTGAACTGAAGTGTGATGTTAGAGCGTGGTGGAGCTAGGGAAAGGGGAAAAAATATTTCGCTCCAGCCCTAACATACACACACTTTTATCAGATCCACCACTACACAATCTCAACTCAAGACAAATAAACTAACGTGTGTCCAATGCCATGAAAACAATGTGTGTGAACAAATGTGCTTTTGTCTATTATTTGTATTAATTAGTACCAACAGGAACTAATGGTACCTGGGACCAGGGACAGCAAGGCATTTACAGCACATCTGCAGTCACAGAAATAAAGTGTGTCTACATTTTGTGTTTCAGGAGCTGACCGGGAAGCTTCCTAAAGAATATCCTCTAGACCCAGGAGAGGAGCCGCCTACAGTACGGCGCAAAATCGGCACGGCCTTCAAACTGGACGAACAGAAGATCCTCCCCAAAGGAGAGGTGAGTTCAGCCATGACCTCTGACCTCTGGAATTTTTGAAGAGTGACAAACATACCAGGACTCATCCGATTCCTGACATACGCCCGGACGACTCGCAGAGCTGTGTGTGTGTATGTTCCTGTGTCTGTGTGTGTTTCCATAAATAGGACTAGTTCCTTGTCTGGCATGATTAAGTGGAAGTGGTGATAACAAGTGTAGACTGTAAGCAGAAATGAGCAGTTTGGCCATGGTGAAAAAGAGTGTGTTTTTTCTGGCGGAGTAACAAAATCAGAGGAAAGCGCTTCTTCTTTCATCTGTCCACTTCCTCATACCTGAGCTCACGAACACTCATGATTGGCTAGATTCACTGTGATTGATAGCAGAGTACGAGTAATACCCAAACGTCCCAACTAACCAGTCTGACTTTCTAGACTCCACAGATGACTGTCATATAGAGTCACGATCCTCCAAGTGTGTGTAAGGGCAGAAAAAGAATAAAAACAAGTATAATATAACATCTATAAGATCCATCAAAGTCTCAGAGTCTCATCACAGCAACTCGCTTCACTTTGAAACAATAGTAGACAGCGGTGTGTGTGTGTGTGTGAATGTAAAACACTCAGTAACCATAGCTGTGTTGTCACTCGGAGTGTGTATTTTGGATTAATTTTAGAGAACGATATGAAGGATTGTGTGTTTTTTGGCCTGTGTGACTGGCTTTAATGTGGTTTTGAGTTTTCTGATGTGTGTTCTTACCTGCATGTGTGTGTGTGTGTGTGTGTGTAAGGAGGAAGAGCTGGAGCGTTTGGAGAGGGAGTTTGCTATCCAGTCTCAGATCACGGAGGCAGCTCGGCGTCTAGCCAGTGATCCTCACGTAAGCAGTAAGAAGCTGAAGAAGCAGAGGAAGACGTCGTACCTGAACGCGCTAAAGAAGCTGCAGGATATCGAGAACGGCATCAACGAGTACCGTATCCGCTCAGGGAAGAAACCCACGCAGCGGGCCTCGCTCATCATAGAGGGTACGAAGAAACAAACAAACACACACACACACACACACACACACACACATACATATATATTAGGGGTGTGAATTTCTTAGTACCTCTTAGTACCAATTTGATTGATTTTAATTTTTGTTGTGATTCGATTCAGAATCAATTTTTCTATTCACATGGCCTATACATTTTGTTTAAATTATCTGATTGAAAAGACAATGTAAACAAATAGAACATTTATTTAATAATACTTTTAGGTTCCTTAATATATTAAATCTTTTTGCATCATTTTATATTTATACCAAAAATAGGATTGTGATAAAATTCTGTAATTTAAATGACCAGTATTAGGTTTGTTTAGCTGTCTGGCTTTTTCTTAAATAAATAAAAAAATCTATCAATGAACAAATAACTCCAAATATATTAATATAAAAGTAAACACAGACTTCAGTCTATTACAGTGTATTAACCTTTAACTGAAAATAAAATACATGACTTTAAAGTCATACTGCATTACTGTATTTATATTTTGTATAATTTTGTATGAATGGACTCCGCTAGCAGTGGAGCTGGCTAACTAGCTTGCTGTACGGTGGCCTAGACGGCCTTCTTCTGCTTCTGCTGTACAGTGGCCGACTGGCGACTGGACATATAATGCAATCTGCAGTATGTTCGGGAGTCAGAGCGGCAAAAAATAAAACCCAAACACATTTTGAAATGCATATGTATGTGTGTGTATATATGTATATATATATATATATATATATATATGTATTTAAAAGTAATATAGATAGATAGATAGATATGCATGTCTGACATGATGAACAGATGGACAGTTTATGGCTAATCATAGTATCCAAAGGCACATACATCAAAATTCCTAAGAGTATCATCCAGAATTGCGTGTTTCAGACATACTGCCCCCTAGTGGGAAATTCCACATTATGTATAAGTATAAACCACACTTCATTTACTTACTCTTTTTGGATCTTTATCTGTATGAAGTGGACAGAAGCACATGGGATAATTACACTGTTAATGACAACCACTACACTATGTGTGTGTGTGTGTGTCTGTGTGAGAGATAGAGATAGAGAGAGAGAAATGCTAGGCTGAAGTTGGACTTGTTGCTGCTTTTCTGTGATTATAAACCTTCATTAAGTGAGTTAACAAAGTGTCCCCCTGCGGAAAATCTGCCCCACTGAGAGTAATAGGAAGTGCAGATGCTGTAAAACAGCATGTGTGTGTGTGTATGTGACCTCCGCTAGGAATCGGGGCAGTGTGGGAACTTAATTTAAACCATACACACAGATACACACAAATAATAATGCTGTCCTTTTAGACTGCATAGATATAGACATGTTTACCTAATCATTAGCAGCCTGCTTGAAGTGTGTGTGTGTGTGTGTGTGTGTGTGTGTAGGAGGTAGCGTGTTGAGCAATGTTAAACATGGTGTGTTTTTGTCTCCCTCCTGCAGAGGCGAATATCGGCTCAGAGGACAGCTCTCTGTCTGACGCTCTGGTGCTAGATGATGGTGAGTCTCACACACACACACACACACATATGTACATACAGAGCAGTTTTGAATGCAGGGTGCTTTTACCCACGCAGCTGTCTCCTTAAGGGGTGTTTCCATAGTAACAGGATTTCACTTCACATGCGTACAGTTATCCACACGTCTGTCATCCACTCGATCATTGTCATTCCATCAGCCTCTAACAGGGCCGCCAAACCTTTTAATAACGTAAAGGATTTAGTATTGCGGTGCGGTTAAATATTCACGAGCCTCTAATAGCATACAGACTAAGACAGAGTGAGCATTAGCAATAGTACACCATGTATTTTATTTCCCTAACCCCTGTAGCTACATGGGTATTGGTAACAGAAGGCGACCCATTTTAGATGAGAGAAGCTGTTCGGATGAGAGTTCGTTCAGGCTTTAGACACAAAAAACTGGACATCACCCGGACATCATGTGAAGCATGGTGGTGGTAGCGTCATCTAGTTGAAACAGACGCTTGGCCTCTTGGTTGCTTCTGTGATTAATCTCAGATAATCTCAGATAATCTCACCTTTGGCCACTTGCTTGCTCCAGGTTATAACAGTAGATAATGTTGAGAAGTTGAATACTTATGCACACCACTGTAAAAGTAACACATGCCTCTCCTTTCCAGCACACCCCACACATATTTGTGTTCTCATGTGGCTCGTTTGTTTCTCTTTCCCCCAGACGACCCCCAGGTAGCAGGGATGCCCACCTTTTCTCCTGTTTCCTCTCCTCATAAAGGCCTTCCTCCTCGACCTCCGTCGCACAGCAGGCCTCCCCCTCCTCAGTCTCTGGAGGGTCTCAGGCACCTGCATTACCAGCGCAGCGACTACGACAAATCTCCCATCAAACCCCGCATGTGGAGCGAGAGCTCCCTCGACGAGCCCTACGAGAGGGTGAAGAAACGCTCCTCCCACTCCAGGTTTGCATGAATCTGAACATATGAATATGAATATGAATACATATGAATTGGATTTTTAGTTGTTGGTTTTTTTTCCATTCCCTCACTCCCTGTGTGTGGTGTGTGTGTGTGTAACAGTCACAGGCGGTTCCCCAGCACTGGCAGCTGTGAGACCGGAGGGAGTAACTCTTTGCAGAACAGCCCAGTGCGCACACTGCCTCACTGGAACAGCCAATCCAGCATGCCCTCCACTCCTGACTTGAGGACCAGGAGCTACGTCCATTCTGCCAGGTACACACACACACACACACACACACACACACACTCACACTTACACACATCTGTGACTCAAGGTTAGGACACAGCAAGGCACCTAACCCCCAAACAGCTCCATGGGCACCATGGATAGGGTCTGCCTGCCCGTTCCAGGGAAGTGTAGTCACTGCCCCCAGTGTGGGTAAATTCCTCTGTCCAGGCACAGTAGGTCAATCACGTCACTTCACACACACACACACACACACACACACACACACATATTTCCAAATGGACATATTTGTTTGGTGATCTTACTAACATTTGCACCTCTTTCTCTCAGCCTGTCTCAGCCTTTCCGTGGGCGGAGCTCCAGCCTGGAGTCTCAGGGGAAATTGCTGAGCTTAGAGGCAGGACCCGAGGCAGAGCTTAGCCCGGACCTCTTCCTGTCAGGACCCCAGCGGGCAGGAAGCAGCGGCTCGGTAGTGCCAGACGACTGCTCATCATGCACCAGCCAATCGAGCTCCGAGCACTGCTGCCCGCCGGCAAGCACCAACCCCAACTACCGCACCCTAGCTGAGGACTCGCCTTCCCGAGCACGCCAACGTCAGCGCCAGCGTCACAAATCGGCCGGCCACCTGGGCAACTCGAGCTCAGGCAGCATGCCCAACCTGGCCGCACGTAACGGTGGGACACCCGGAACAGCCCACCAGGGCGTCTACCTAAACAGCCAGAGCCAGCCGTCATCACAGTACCGCATTAAGGAGTATCCGCTGTACCCGACAGGCAACAGCCCGGGCACCGTGGTGGTCCGCAGCCTGGAGAGCGACCAGGAAGGCCACTACAGCGTCAAAGCACAGTTTAAAACGTCCAACTCGTACACGGCCGGCGGCCTCTACAAGGAGGGCTGGGGCTCAGCAGGGGAGGACGGTGAGGGCAGCAGTGCCAGTGGCAGGCTCACACCCTCCAGGTCTCAGATAGTGAGGACTCCGTCTGTGGGGAGGGAGGGAGGAGGGAACAGAGCAGCCGTGTCCGAGGAGCTAAGGTGCTGGTACCAGCGTTCGTCTGGATCGCTCAAAGAGCACCCACGTCTCACGCACACCAGTTCGAGCACAGGGAGAGTCGGCATACTGGCCAAGGGCTCACCGGGTAAGACATCGTCCTCTCTGTGGACTCCATATTGCAAGACATCTTACGGTTAAGTCATGTTGCTCATGTGTATTATGATCAGCCATAACTTTAAGACCACCAAACCACTGACGGGTGAAGAGAATGACATTGGTTATCTTGTTACAAAGGCACCTGTAGAAATGTATATATGTATATATATATTAAGCAGCAAGTGATTAGTCAGTTCTCGAAGCGGATGTGTTGGAGGCGGGAAAAATGGGCAAGTGACTGCATAACTAAGAAGCGCTAAATTGTGATGTCTAGATGACTTCAAAACAGCATGTCATGCAGGAGTATATACTACTAGAAGCCGTATATACACTGAAGTGCCAGAAAAATTCATGCACCAGTCTAATACTTGGTAGCTCTTAGACTGGTGGAGATATTCCAGAGGCAATGAACACCATACGTTTGTAATTCTGTTGTATGCTGAGGTGTAGGATTTCTGTGTTCCACAGCGCGTTACATGGCATTCCAGATGTGTTCGATAACGTTGAGATCTGATGTGAATGGCAAAACCCCAAACTCCCTCAAGATGAGCATTACTCTAATCATAATTTGGTGTCTCTAGACGTGTGTGGTGGTGCATTGTCCTGTTAGAAGAGGCCAAACCCATCAGAACGAATGCAGGACATGAACAGGTGTAACTCTTTCTGTAATCAGAATGGAAGCACACAGTGTTCACCTGTCAGACGTTTGTAGGTGTTCCAGGGGTCCCATGAACCACGTATCTTGCATTGTCATGTCTGTACCTGTTTTTTCTGGCACTTCAGTGTAGGATACATAGATTGTTTTTTGGGCCGTATTACAGCGTCACATGATATAAAACATACTTCATCCCATAAAACATGTTTTCACATTCACACACTCCATTCAGAGCACCTTAATTAATACCCAACCATCGGTATATGGAGGTTGACAGAAGTGTTTATTAGTGTAAGTTTAGTTAAATGCATTACTATATGTGAGTCAGTGAGATGCTGTCAGGGTGGTCTGCACTTTGTGTGTGTGGTAAGAGGGTGAGGGGGTTCAGGGTGGAGGTAATTGATTGTCCTTTGGCTGACTGAAACACTCTGGAATTTAATCCCGAGACCTGTCATACAGGAGTGTCAGCAACAAGCTCACCTTATAGCTGTTCTAACTCACTCCAAAGGTGAGAGTGCATTATTGTGTGTTTCTGTGAGTGCCTGAGTATGTAATATAAGTGTGTGTATGTGTGTGTGTGTGTGTGTGTGTAGCAGCCTCTCCACACAGCCAGAGAAGTGGAACTCCATGTAGTGAGTCAGCAGCAACGCCACCATGCAGTCCCCAGCACATCCTCAACTGGCAGAGCGGGTAAGAGAGGACGTCCAGTTACGGATCAGATTGGAAAGGGTTTTAATTTCACATGTAATAACAAGGACTTTAAGTGTAATAACAATTGATTCAGTAATTGTAGTAATTACTACATTTAGTAGAAGGGATTATGTGCTGGCTTTAGGTGTAATAAGAGTGACTATAGGTAAAATAACAGAGACAGTGTAAAAAAATAGTCTGTAGGTGCAGTAATAGTGAATGTAGGTGTAGTAATAAAGGATTATGAGTAGTATTGTAATACTACAAGGACTTTAGGTGCATTTGTGGTTTGCGATGGGTTTGCTCATAGTAATACAGGCTTTGTGTGTAGCAACAGTGGTGTAATAACAGGCTGTAGGTGCTGTAACAGTGGATTTAAGTGTAATAACAGGCTGTAGGTGCTGTAACAGTGGATTTAGGTGTAATAACAGGCTGTAGGTGTAATAACAGGCTGTAGGTGCTGTAACAGTGGATTTAGGTGTAATAACAGGCTGTAGGTGTTAAACAGTGGACTTTGGTGTAGTAATAACTTTTGATACAGTTTTGGCTTTAGATTAAATAGCTGGCTTTAGGTGTGGTAAAGTGGATTTAGTTGTAGTAATATATGCTTTATGTGTAGGAACAGTGGATTTAGGTGTAATAACAGGCTGAAGGTGTAATAAAAGTGGGTGTAGGTGTAGTAAAAGTGGGTGTAGGTGTAATAACAGACTGTAGGTGTTGTAACAGTGGGTGTAGGTGTAATAACACGCTGTAGGTATAATAACAGTGGGTGTATGTGTAATAACAGGCTGTAGGTGTAATAACAGTGGGTGTAGGTGTAATAACACGCTGTAGGTGTAATAACAGTGGATGTATGTGTAATAACAGGCTGTAGGTGTAATAACAGTGGATGTATGTGTAATAACAGGCTGTAGGTGTAATAACAGTGGGTGTAGGTGTAATAACAGGCTGTAGGTGTAATAACAGGCTGTAGGTGTAATAACAGTGGGTGTAGGTGTAATAACAGGCTGTAGGTGTAATAACAGTGGGTGTATTTGTAATAACAGGCTGTAGGTGTAATAGCAGGCTGTAGGTGTAATAACAGGCTGTAGGTGTAATAACAGTGGGTGTATGTGTAATAACAGGCTGTAGGTGTAATAACAGTGGGTGTAGGTGTAATAACAGTGGATGTAGGTGTAAGAACAGGCTGTTGGTGTAATAACAGTGGGTGTAGGTGTAATAACAGTGGGTGTAGGTGTAATAACAGTGGATGTAGGTGTAATAACAGGCTGTAGGTGTAATAATAGTGGGTGTAGGTGTAATAACAGTGGATGTAGGTGTAAGAACAGGCTGTTGGTGTAATAACAGTGGGTGTAGGTGTAATAACAGGCTGTAGGTGTAATAACAGGCTGTAGGTGTAAGAACAGGCTGTAGGTGTAATAACAGGCTGTAGGTGTAAGA
>JAOVVF010000032.1:5406064-5420989 GCA_028565595.1 Duopalatinus emarginatus | reverse complement strand
AAACTAAAAATGCAACAAAACAAAACTAAAAATGCAACAAAACAAAACTAAAAATGCAACAAAACAAAACAGACAACGAAACTAAAAATGTGACAAAACACAACTAAACTAAAAACACAACAAAATAAAACAAGTGCACGAAAAAACAACACCTTAAAATCTTTAAAAAAAATCCGAATACACAACAACTAAAACAACACAAAACTAAAAAGAATAAGAAATTAGAATAGACAGCAAAGGTAAACTCTTAACATCAGAAAACAACAGAAAAAATAAAAGCAATAGTAAAATCACATCAGCATCAATTCACAATACATGGAGTCCCTCACAAAGGGGAGGTCTTTATTAAACATCACATGCTTGTTTCTGATTGGACACGGCCTGCAAATGTCACAAGGATAACAATTAGCTGTTATTTAGCTCACCTGGTAAAAATTATTGTAATGGGAAATTACTATTATTATCAGACAGAGGAGGATGTTATTATAGTGAGGAGTTTAAATCTTTTAAATAAGCCAGCATCTTTCAGACAGGTTTTTCGAACCTGTATCTAAAATATCATCAGAAGGCTCTTGATAAACATAAGCAGGACTAAAAGTATAAGTAGATTTTCACATTTCATATTTCTTCTCCAGCATGACTATGGATAGACATGAGCAGTTTTTGCTTTGTTCATGTGTTTTGCACTTACAGGTCACCGTAAAGCTGAGTTAAGTCTCGTGACGGTTCAGAGGCAGATTCAGGTCTCTAGTGTTAAAGTAAATCCAGAAGGCACCTGTAACCCTTACGTGAAGACGCAGTGTCAGTCCTACAGTGCTGTGATTCGGGCCTCATGCTTATCTCTCCAGTGAGAAATGAGAAATCGTGTATCCTCTCCTCATTCCCCTTCTTCCTACCTGTATTTAATAACAAGCCTTTTATAACAAGAGAATAAACTAACACATTTATCAACATATATGGAGAAGACTATGGAAACCTGTCTGGGTTATTTTACAAGAAGAAAAAGAAACGAAACACTCCGATGTTTGAATATTTTTTTTTTACAGTATTTTGTTTGATTTCCATTTTTTTTCTTTTTCACTATGTCAGGACAAAGTAACCCTTTCAGGTGCTACAGGATGACCAGTTACTGCGTTGTTTCCTAGCTGTAGACTTTTCCTAACCGTTGTCAATAGTTTTAATACGAGTCGTGCAAAATGAAGGATGTTAGTTACTAAAACCGTGTCGCTCACTCCCTCATTCCTGACAATAGAGCATGTTTTCATCACTTTATGGAGTTCAGATCAAAAATAACCGCACACGTTATAACGGTGTTGTAGAAGAACAATATGTGGAGTGGTTGGGGAGAATAACAATAAACTCCACAGTTAATTTATTCTTTTTCTATTAAGAATTTGTATAGTAACTTTACATTTTTCAAAAACCGTGTTGTTGGCAACTGAATCTGAATTTTCCAGATGAGAAATGTGGTGGTTCTTGAGATTATGAAAATAAATTATTGCTGAATGTTCTCTAAACCCAAGTCTGGCTTTTCTTTTCTTTCCTTTTTTTCCCCCTCAGCATTTATCTGTGTATCTATCTATTGTTTAAAATGTATTTATTTATTTGAAAACTGCTACACCAGACCAATACGTTGTAGGTCCCCCACAGGGCATGAAGTCCACAAGCTTGCAGAAATATTCTGTAGCCAACGAACACCTTACTTCCAACAGAAAGGTGGTGGTTGGTGTGGTACAGTGGTAACATCATTGGCTCCCACGTGAGAGACCTGGGTTCAATTCCCAGTCTGGACAACCAGCCTGTGCTACACCAATAAGGGTCCTTGGGCAAGACTCCTAACACTACGTGGGCCTCCTGTAATAGCAGTAACCTTGTAAGTCACTCTGGATAAGAGCGTCTGCTAAATGCCATAAAATGTAAATGTCCACAATTCTGTCGTATTCTGAGGTGTAGGATTTCTGTATTCCACAGCACATTGCGTGGCATCACAGACGTGTTCAATAACGTTGAGATCTGGTGACTTAGGTGTGAACAGCAAAACCCCAAACTCGGATAAGTATCCATTTAACCTCTAGATGTGTATGGTGGTGCATTGTCCTGTTGGCAGAGGCCAAACCTATCAGAATGAATGCAGGACATGAACGGATGTACCAGAGGGACACACAGTGTTCACATGTCAGAGATCTGTTTATTGTTTGCATTATTATGTATTTAATAATTATTTGTCTACCTATTCATTTGTTTAATTATTTATCTATCTATTTATTGTTTCATAATTAAATTTTATTTATTTTATTTTATCACACTCAATAACGCAGTTTTAACAAACCTCATTAATATGGTGCAAGCGTGTTCGGTGCAGAATATCCAGTCATTATTATTCATCAGAGAGCAGCGCGAGGGAGACGACAGCGTCTGCTCCTCTGCGCTCTTCAGCCTCTCGAACGTTTCCCCGAGGTCGTATTGAAATGACTTGCTTCATGAATATTAATTTAGGAAATTGTAGATGTAAATATGTAATGACTGTAGAGAGACGCTGGTGTCGGGATGTGCTGCTGGGTTTGAAGGGGGAAAAAATAACAGCACGCTTTGATCCTGAGTGCAAATTTCGCACCACTTCGGAGGCAGGGGGGCGGTTTACATAAATCTGACGGCTAAATTACATGATGGGGTATTAGGGCCACTGTTTAAAAAGATCTACTGCTGGTTGTTATTTTTAATACTTGTGTATGAACATGTACAGTAGGCAGTGTAATAAATATTTGCAAGAAATATTATAAATGGCAGACACTAACACAATTATTATTTACAAAGGTATTTGCCCACCCAGAATCACTTGGTGCAAGGCAGGAATACCCCACTGGACAGGGGACCACACACACACACACACACACACACACACTAGGGGCAATTTAGAACATCTAATTTGCCCCCCGTGTTTTTCGTGGTGGGAGGTAACCAGAGCACCTGGAGGAAACCCACATGGACACAGGACGAACATACCAAAGTCCTCACAGACAGAGACCAGAGCGAGGCTCGAACCCTCAAACCAGATCCCCTGAGCTGTGTACCATTCACACTACCTGCAGTGCCACCATGCCACTGCTATTTGCATGTATTAATTAATATATATATATATATATATATACTGTAAGGCATCAGCACTACCCACTGCACCATCATGCCTCCCATGGAGTCATTTATTTCTGGTAATTGGAATGAAGCTGGACACGTAATCAGCGACATGTCTCCTGGACAGGTATGTAAATTCAACTGGCAGAAATCTGTGAACCATAAAAACCTGCTACACGTAATGAATTATAAACTTCAGTGCAGCTAACAATGCTAACTAACTCTGTCAGTGTTAGCAAAAGGACAGGACAAGACGCCACAGGATAGGACAGTGACAGGACAGGACAGCGACAGCACTCTTTTTCAACATTTCCATTTTCTTTCTCACTTCCTGCTCTTGTCCCTATGAGGACAATAGCGTTCAGGGTGACTCAGAGGAATTTCACTTTAACCTCCGCCACTCAGGACACTGTGATTTGTCTCATTGTCTTCTCCCGTTTCTTTCTTCCTGTCTGTGCGATCAACTTCCAGAAGAATGTTTGCTCTTCATACAATAGCTTGAGGCTTTCCTTAGTCAACAGATACACGTGGGAAAGTAAACGCTGCACCTGGCAACCGCTGTCTTAGTCGCTGGGTTAGTGTATACGTTCCAGTTGCACCATTGGAGTCAACAGTTAACATGTTTGAAGATTGTCCCATCCTGAGTTTGTGGTGCAGTTTTGCCCGTTCTCGCCATGTCCACGTGGGTTTCCTCTTGGTACTCTGGTTTGCTTCCATGACCCCAAACCAAGCAGGTGGACTGGTTATATTAAATTTGCTCAATGTGTGTGAATGAGATTGACATCCCATCTAGAGTGTATTCTCATTAGTGGTGCTGCGTGTACCACATCCCTGACCGGGATAGAGCACTTACTAAAGATGACCAGGTGTAGATTATACATTCATTTATTTATAAATATGTTTTAATTACGGATAAGACTCTTAATACTGACGATTCAATGATGTATTGAGTTTCTGAAGTCTGGAGGTTTTCAAACACTGCTCCAAAACATGGGCAAAATAACACCGGCATGTGACTATGCACTCGTTGACCATTTTACATTTGGCAGACGCTCTTATCCAGAGCGACTTACAAGGTTATTGGTATTACAGGAGGCCAACATGGTGTTAGGAGTCTTGCCCAAGGACCCTTATTGGTGTAGCACAGACTGGCTGCTCAGACCGGGAATCGAACCCAGGTCACTCACATGTGAGCCCAATGATGTTACCACTGTACCACACCAACCACTGTTTAGTGGATGTGACCCATCCATGCAATGAAACACAACCACTATCCACAGCACCCAGGGAGCAGTTAGGGGGTTAGGTTCCTTGCTCAAGGACACTTCAGTCATGTCTTGATGGTACTGGGCATCGAACCAGGAACCTTTCAGTCTTTAGTCCAGTTCCTTAAGCTCTGGGCTTCTCCCCTGCTGATTATGCTGATAAAACGCCTACAGTGTATAAAAGGAAAAACTTGAATGCATAAAAATTTATTTCACCTCCTGGCCTCATGTAATTAAATATGCTTGAATGATCATGCATTACTACTTGCATGCTTAAAGGGATTTACTGCAGAAACAACAGCTTCCAGAAGCAGAAAGTCAAAGAAAACCAGCTAACCTCCAAAATCCTGCAGCAACTGATAACACACACACACACACACACACACACACACACTAATAAAGTCCAGCTCTTTGTCAACAACGTTGCTGTAGCAACAGTCCAGGCCATTGCAGAATGTTTCCTTTTGACAGCAGCTGGAAGTTTTTCTCTCATGCAGCGAAAGTGTGTGTGTGTGTGTGTGTGTGTGTGTGTTCTCCCACATGGCGTGAGAATGCAGTGCTAGAGTGTAATGAGGCTTTTTCTTCAGGCACTGTGTGTAAGTGTTTGTGTGTGTTTTCCCTGTTGCCGTGTGAGTGTTTTGGTGTAGCCTCTGGTCACTGGGAGTCTGGGCTTTCTCTCCGACTCTCTGTTCCGTCTTGGCCAGAAGGGAAGGTCAACACATCAGGCCCTCTGTGAATAATTTACATGCATCCGGCTGGAAGAGTGAAGCTGATAGAAAATGTTTGATGGCAAACAGACGGAGTGAAAACACGTCCATGACTAAAGACGCAGCGGTGAAGTCCTGTGACGTTCATTCTTTAAGGGATCAGGGTGACACGAATCCGAATAATAAAGGTGATGTGGATTCTGTTACTTTTTAATCAGTCGGAGCAAAAGAGTCGACTCTTTTTGGCTTCCAAATGACTCAAATTTGACCTATCGATCAATGTCCATACAAGTCCATATAAATCTCCATATAGCTCATGGATTTGTTATAAAACATTCCTGTGAGAACTTTCATGGTCTTACATGTGATGATCACATTCTTCAGAAATGCGAGTTGACTCAAAGAGTCAGTAGTGTATATGACTATAGAACACACACACACACACACTCACACACTAATATAAGGATCATAGAAACAAAATTCTATAATTTCTGGAATGCAGTATAATACTAAACACAAATACACCGATCAGCCAAAACATTAAAACCACCTGCTAAACATGTCAAACCAGCCTGGATTCCACAAGACCTCTGAACGTGTTCTGTAATTTCTGGCACCAAGGATCAGACCTGTCAGGCTGGCTTTTATCCCCAAACACACTAATGATCCCTGGGTGCTTAGAACCCTGTTGACAGTCCACTGGTTGTCCTTTCTTGGACCATGTTTGGCAGGTACTGACCACTGCATACTGGGAACACACCATAAGACCTGCTGTTTTGGAGACGCTCTGACCCAGTCATCTAACCATCACAATATGACCCTTGTTAAGTTATGCTTTCGTCCTTCCAAAATGTGAGATCAGAGAACTGACTATTCACTTGCTGCCTAATATGTCTGATGTACGTCTGATCTGAGAAAAATACAACTGAAAATTATATACATACGGGACTGAGGTTCACCAATTTTCACTAACTCAACTAGATTCAAAGTCCTAATAGGCCAACTGGGGGAAAATGTAAATAAGTACATTTAAAAATTAAGTATGCAAATAAAACCAGAAAATGATTATGCAAAATAAATATACATTGAAGTGCCAGAAAAACCGGTACAAACAAGCCTATGTAAGATAGCCTGGTGGTGGCTCCATAATGGTATAGGAGTGTGTTCAACTGGCATTTTATGAGACCCCTGGTACATCTACAAACATTTCTGACAAGTGAACACTGTGTGCCTTCTTTCTGACGACTCACACACGTTCATATCCTTCATTCATTCTCATGAGTTTGGCCTCTTCGAAAAGGACAATGGACTGCCACACACATCTAGAGACACCACATTATGGTATGGTTAGAGGAACACTCATCTAAGTCACCAGATCTTAAGGTTATCAAAGACATCTAGGATGTCATGCTGTGGAACACACAAATCCTACACCTCAGAATCCAACAGAATTGTGGACCGTTCTGCAGGACGTACGGTGTTCATGGTCTATTTCCACAACCACATGCCCTGTGGGGGGACCTACCAAGTATTAGACTGATGTACTAGTTTAAATAAATAAGCATAAAAAATAGGTTTGTAAACATAATTTTAACCCTTATCTTTTGCTGATCATAATTGACGAAATATAGTTGAGTGACTGATTAAAGGAAAACCCACAGGTGGCATAATTTATATCTTTCCACACAATGGTGTAAATAAGAAATAAAATGTTTTGGTTTTCACATTCACCAGATCGCAAACCAGTAAACACAGCAACGTTTCCACCTTAGAGGCAGACGTCATTCTGTACAGTATCTTACAAGGTTACTGGTATTACAGGTGGGACAACGTAGTGTTACGAGTCTTGCCCAAGGACCCTTATTGGTGAAGCACAGACCAGCTATACAACTCAAACTTTGTTCCAAAACAGCTATGGCCATAACCACTAACTCAATCTTTGTAGACAGTACACTCTTATCCTGAGAGCAGGAAGTCACTCACTCCTCCTCCACTGATTCAGCACTTTCTGTCAACCGCACTCCAAACTCAAAAAAGACTTTGTCTCTTGTAGTTGGGGTGCGAACGAGTCAGCAAATACCTGCGGTGTCTAAAGTCGTAAATGGACCATGACACCACTCTCCAAACTCAGAAGTCACATCCTGAGCACTGACACATATGATACACTGACACACACAAATACGAGAAAAAAGCTGGGTAAAAACTACAGTTTATCACATATAAAATCAAACCATATAAACAGTCTTTAAATAAAGTAACACTTAAATAGGGCCTTGTTTAAAAAAAAAACATTTATTCAGACTATTGCTTTGATAATATTTACAATACATTTACAATAGTAACCACATAGAGCAGGGTGTGTGTTTGTGTGTGAGTTAGAGAGCATTGTATTCCACACATTTTGAAGGATCTGTTGGGAAATGCTTCTGACAGATTGTCATTAACCTCTTCAGGCCCTGAAAAGAAAGAGACGGAGTTAACATCCTCTGCAATACACACTTTAAAACGTTTCCATCACCAACACAGTATTCAATAACCGACCTGGATGTATTTTCTTTGGGTTTCGTCATTGAGAACGTGAGCGACGTGCTTGGAGAAGATTTTCTCTCGGCCGGTACGAGCGTGGATTCCCACCATGGTCACACCGATAGGCCATGGAGCGTTTCCTATGGCCATCTGCAGATACGCATCATTCGCCTGCGCACAAACAAACCAATCAGAGCGCTGCCTCACATCACTGAGACGGTTCAATCTTTAAAGAGGCAGAAAAAGACGAGCCTATGGAAAATACATAGTCTGGTGTTGGCACTATAATAGTTTTAAATTTGTTATCTGGCATTTCACATGACCAACATCTCTAACAGGTGAACACTGTGTGTTTCCTGTCTGCATTCATTCTGATGAGTTGTCACCACACACATCTAAAGACACCAAATTACAGTTAAAGGAACACTCATCTGAGTTTGGAGTTTTGACAGCCACACCTAAGTTACTAGATCTCAGAATTGTGGACCGATCTGCAGTAAGTATGGTGACCATTGCCTATAGAATATTTCCACAAACCCGTGGAGGACCTACTCAGTATTAGACTGGTGTACCTGGTTTACGTAGGTAATGTTTTACATGGCAGTTTTCGTTTTCTTGGGAAAATCTTAGACAGTTTCATGAAAAAGACGGATGAATGAGCGACACGCCTGTATTTCTAATCAGTAGGAGCTAAATGATAGTTAAAGCTGTTGGTTACCTCGTGTTATGGTGGCTGTCGGTTGCAGCTTGCGTTATTTTTGTTTTAATTCTTGAAAGCATTACCGACTTTGTAAGCCATCTGGCGCAAATTACATCCGTCAAGTCTTTTTTTTTCTTTGTAATATGTCTCCCATGTGTTTGGCACTTTATAGAACAACATCCCGTATGTTTCATTTTCTAGCCAGATTACGTCGAATGCTGTAGAGCAGGTAATTTTTACCACATGTAAAAAAACAAACAAACAAAAAAAAGCACCTGTGACCTTCCTAGTATGCTCTACATCCAGTGTCAAGACCAGATTTAAAAGTCTGACTGCAAACATTACAGTTCATTACAGAGACAACTAATCCGGCATTGCAGGTTGTGTACACACAGCTGCTAAATGATAAAACTGAAATCAAATCAGACTTGATCTACTGCCTTTGCCATGATTCTTACTGATGGTAAAATAATAAATGCACCCCTAAAGCATCCTGATATCACTATGTTTAACTCCCAGTATTTACTCGCTTGTCTGCAAAAAGTCTTGGGACTCATCCAGGCCCTTCTTGGCAAATCTGCATTGTTGGTTTGTGGAAGCGTCTTCCTTACTATTCTCCCATGAAGCCCAATCTCTTTCTGATTGCCGAGTCACAGACCCTGACCGTAACCGAGGCAACAGAAGCCTGCGTTTTCTTCGCATGTTTTTTCAGGATCTGTTGTGACTTCCTGGTTGATTTGGAGAGATCTTGGCAGGTTAGCCACTACTGGGCAGATTCACTACTGTTCTGAAATTTACAGCTTATGACTTGTGCTGTGGTCGTCTCCGAGCAGCAGGAATGGCTTTCAGACTCCTTTCCGCACGGATAGAAATCAAGATTTTTTTAACCCCCCCAGACCTCTTCAGAAACGTATTGAGCTTACTGAATCTTTGCATTGGAGCATGATGGTAAGGGTGTATATTTTTAGCATGATCTGTTCTAACAAAGCCCGTCTGCACTCAATTACACGAGTTACATACGATATAACAGTCTAAGCATGGTATGGTTTCTGTTTTATTCTCTACTCAGAGCTGATTAAATCCGAAATGAAGAACCAGCACTTCAAACCCTTTTTTTAGACATTTCAAATTCACACAATCCCACTATTACTCACCTTTACATATTCCCTCTGCAGCATGAATTTAATGATGTCTGTGATGGATTCCTTAATATCAGCAGATAAAGTCTAAGACAGAAAAGATTAAAATTTAAATTAAACCGCTCTGTTTCCCCAT
Organism: Duopalatinus emarginatus; assembly: GCA_028565595.1. Classification (NCBI taxonomy): domain Eukaryota; kingdom Metazoa; phylum Chordata; class Actinopteri; order Siluriformes; family Pimelodidae; genus Duopalatinus; species Duopalatinus emarginatus. Next base: position 5,411,384 of record JAOVVF010000032.1, on the reverse strand, counting down.
CATCCCATAAGGGAACATTTTGATGAACATGGGTACCTTCTTGCTCAGTTTTCTGAACAGAGGCTTTAGATAGGACTCTGTCTGTTTCTGGGTTGCGCTGGCCAGCTTTCCCTGTACGCTCCGCTTAATGTGGTCCTCTCTGCTATTCAGGTCTTTAGCCCAAACACCCAGCAAGAACTGCAAACCCAAACACACAGTCAGTAACTATCAAACACAGCCACTATGAGTACTGAAAGTTCTCCACCAAAAAACAAACAAACAAAAAAAAAAAACAGCCATAACATAAGGCTCCACGAGACCTATGAAGGTGTTCTGTGCTATCGGACATCAATATGTCAGCAACAGATTCTTCTATAGATATTTTTCTGCTTTCAACACATCAGCTTGAAAACCGACTGATAACTTATATCCTGCCCCTTGCCAGGTTTCACTGTAATAACCATAATGTCGGTGGTTTTGTGGCTTTACTGTTATGGCTGATTGGTCTAATTTTAATAAATACATGACCACACTGTAAACAAAGAACACAGAAATTTAGACTACAAATAACTGTAAAACATGAAATTTGAACTACAAATGACTATAAACATGAACACTGCTATTAAACATTATTGTTTTTACCCCCAATTATTACACTTCAATACTCCAAGTTTAAGGCAGATGGTCCAGAAACTTGGAGATAATGTTGATATCAACACAAACGACATAAGGGAAAAAGTGTCCAAAAGACATTTTCTGAAAGCACGACTTACCCGCATGACTTTTTCTATAATGTCCATATCTTTTACATCGTTTCCAGTGCCCAGAGATTCACCCAGAGCCTGAAAGTTATAACATGACTTACATTATATGGATTGCATCACTTAGAAAATCCCCAACACAGATAACATAAAAAAAGTATGAACATGCATACAGCATACAGCATTGTATATTAACAAAGGAGCCCAATTTGTGCTTTTTAATTATAATTATAATGACAATTAATATTAACATGTGCTTTATAAGCTGAACCACAGCACCACCTACAGGCACACAAGTGATACTCGCTCATATACTCATTCCATTACAAACCACTTCACCACTTATGGATCCCCTGCAGAAAAAAATATTTAAACACTTAATTCGTTCCCTCGATTTACTAAATCGTGTATACATGTGTGTTTGTGTGGCAAAAATAATCAGATGAATGATGAATAATAGTGCTGTACGTGATATTTGTAATAAAATAAGATGAAAACAAGACATTTTATTGTTCATTGTTCGATATTATGTAGCTAACATTAGCCAGCTGGCTAACAAGATAAAACTGGAACATTCAGGGTTAATAGATAAATTAGTGTGGTGAAATCTACACTTATTGATCATTTTTAATTGATTTGTTACGTGTTGATTTATTAATTGAAGAAAACCTCCTCCAAAGCAGCCCGAAGTGTCCATCCTGCTAGGACTTGCGTTATCATATCTGGACTTCACTCTCTCTCTACCAAATGCATTTATGAAATTAGATTACTGTCTTGTACCTACTTACAAACTGAGCAGGTATTTCTGAAGAAAGCAGGGAATTGTGAAGCGAGCATTAGGCCGTGCCCACCTAACTGTGGTATGTACCACACTGTAAACACACGTCTTGTATATATCCCATCCGGTCACTGTTTTTGCCCAGTGTTCTTGATTCCACATGCTTGTCACTCTCAGTATTTGTGTTATATGCAGCAATAACATTAAAACTGTCTGCATAAACATCTCCGATGCAACGTTAGGACTCCACAAGACCTCTAAAGGTTTTTAATGGTATCACCCGTCTGCAGATCTTCTGTGTGATCAGAAACAGATGAGCTAGCCTTCACCCCACCACACACATCAGTGAGCTCTAAGTGGCCATGATTTATGCCCATACCCTCTGTGGACCACTTTTGGTAGGTACTAACCACTGTAAACTGGGAACACCCCACAAGACCTGTTGTTTAGTGGAGTCCATGCCTCGACAAGTACAATAGAGCTCTATTGGTGGCTGTTTTGGCAGTTGGGGTTAATGTTATGGCTGTACGTTCTTATTCAATAATTAATTTAAGAAAGTATGAATGCATGTCCTTCAATGTGCACACAACAACCTCCATCCCTGAAATCCGAAAGCATATTTCCTCAACTATTGAACGCTTAAATGTGTAACATAGACAAGGTTGAGTTTTTAGGTTGTCCTACCTCCAGCTCCTCAATGGTGGTGTTTTCCTCATGCACTTTAAGATCGTCTTGCGCGTCGGGATCTCCAGCCTCCTGTCCTCCTACAATCTCATTCAAATACTGCTGATCGATCTTATCCATAGCCGCCTTCAGATCGTTCCTCAAACCCTGGACGCAGCCATTCAGACAACACATGCAAAGTCAAGACCAACACTGTGCGCGAGGAGCTGATAGTTATCAATAAAGTTGTGCCGTCTTGTCTTGCCTTGTTCACTTCTGGCGCGAGGATCTCGATCTTGCGGAGCCTCTGAAAGGCGTCGTAATCGGTCTCCCCGAACAGACGCACCGGCTCACCGCGTTCCCTAAGGCGGCGGATCACCTGTACGAGTTACACTCAGTCAATACACCATTCAGAACAGACAGCGAGGAGCAAAGTGGGTTGAGGAACTGTTCACACTTACCTCCTGTCGAGACAGGGTCATGGGTAACTTCTCCTCTGTGAGCTCCAGCTCTAGTACGGGGTTGGATGACGTGTTCGGTGTCGTCTCCTCCTGCTGCTGCTTTTTCTCCAGCTGGGGATGAGGAACAGATGAAAGACAGACAAATGACTTATTCATTCTTCCCTTTTTGCTGAAGAAAATAAAACCTGGCTTTGTGCTTCATCAGATCTGCTTCTGAAATAAACCTGTGTTTTTGGCCTTTCGTAATAATAAGTGGAGTGTAGCTGTGAAGTGGCAGGGATTAAAAAAGCAAGGGACGATGTGTTTATAATATGTTTATTGTTGTGTATAATAAACAGATATAATAAATATTAACAGATATAAACAAAAGCCATGGGATAGTAGTATGTACATTGATTATATAGTGGGTTGTGAGGTGTTCTCTTGTGGGTGAGGCTGAACACTGGCCAGCGTGTTCATGGCGAGGCAACATGCATTATTGGAGGTCAAACGAGGCATGATTGTGGGTTCTGGTTGAATGAGACGTTCTGTTTCCGAAGTAATATTGGCATTAAGCTTTCCTCGATCTCCACATGGTCACACGTGTGACAATACAGACATGGACCAATGTTTTGAGGAGATGGTAGAGTTTGTGTGTGGTGCAGTTGCCCTAAAGTCATGGAGCCCCAGTTATCAACAACTTACTCTGCAGGCTGGAGGTGGTTCCATACTGGTATGGGGTGTATTCTCACAGCATGAGTTGGGTCCACTGATCTGCCTTCACACGTTTCACTGCTTGGTGACAACCTGCAGCCCTTCATAGACTTTATGTGCTCCAGGAATAATGAGATCTTTGAGCAGGATAATGCACCATGCCATCGAGTCAAGTTATCCAGAACTGATTTGAAAAGCATTCTGAAGAGTTCAGAAGAATAATACAGCCTGCATGTTCACCTGAACTGAGCCCAATCGAGCATTTAGGATAGCTGTAGCTGAAGGCCTTAACATCCCTCCAGACATCTTCCTTCTATTGTGGAATCGATGCTACGTCGACTTGATGCACTTCGCAGGGCTAGAGGGGATCCTACATGATACTAGCTCCTGTCCTATAACTTTTGCCGGGATAGTAAACTGAACTGCTTCAAAAAGACCTCTAATGCAGTCAGGTGGTAAGAACAGTTAGTTATAAATGAATCCAAATACACAGTGCTGACTTGATGGAGAACAACAGTGTCAACAGACCACTAAATTAAATCCACTAGTTAAAAAAAAAAAAAGCATCTAAGTATATGCAAATGTTACCATCTACATGGTTTTAAATCAGTGACACTTTTATCTCTGTGTATGAGAACTGTGTTTCTTATCAGACACAGTTTGTGCTTCTGGCAGTTTCCATTCCCTGTTTATTCACACATTGATTAAGGGTGCTGAAAAAACGATTCTTTAAGGATTGCGATTCCTAGTCCTAGCGATACTGAATCGATTCAAAATGCCCCAAAATAGACTTTAAAATGTGTTAAAGTTTTATTTTTTGCCGCTCTGACTCCCAAGCATTCTGCATATCGTATTAAAGTCCTCACGTCCACCCTGAAACAAGATGGTCTAGGCCACTGTACAGCAAGCTAGTTAGCCAGCACCCATTGTCTGAATGGAGTCTGCTAGGATGGAGCAGAAAGCATGGAGTTAAGTTGCAGAATTTTATGCACAATCCTATTTTTGGTATAAATATAAAATGATGCAAAAAGATTTGATACAGTAAGGAACCTAAAAGTATTGTTTTAAATAAACGTTCTATTTGTTTACATTGTCGTTTAATCTTTTCATCTTGTAAATCACAACATTTAAACAAAATCTATAGACCAAAGATAATTCTGATTTGAATCTAAAATCCCCCCTAAAATTGATACTGTTCAGTCACTGAAGAGGTAATTGAAACTTCAGCCGCATCTTCTTCACAGAGCGACATTTACATGCTGCATCTGAAGTACCTTTTATATGGAAGAATAAACCAGGCTTAAACAATCCTCCTCTACATAATCTAATGCCTTGTCTAACAATGTTCTGTACCAATCCTGAAATGGTGAAGTCTGACACAACAGACATATCTGTAACACATGCAGCTTCTCAAGACAGGACAAAGCAAATGAATAGATCTGCATAGAGCAGAGCAGATTTATCACACAATTCAGGCTTTCTATACACATGAATATACACTATATGGCCATATGTTTGTGGACACCTAACTATCACAGGCACTTTAGCTTTTTGAATTTCTCATTTCTCAGATTGAGTCTCTTTTTACTGTTCTAATAAGTTCAACACTAGTCTTTCCACTAGATTTTGAAGTGTGGCTGTTGGGATTTGCAGTCATTCAGCCACAAGATCATTAGTAAGGTCAGGCAGTGATGCTAAATAAGGATAGCTGGGGTGCAGTCAGTGCTTTAGCTAATCCCAAAGGTGTTCAGTGGGTTTGAGTTCGGTTCTGGTCACTCAGTTTCTTCGACTCAAATCGTTGCACACCATGGGCCTGTCTCAAAACCCAGTGAGCTGCCTTGCTGGCCAGATAGAGTGGATTTTAACAGACATTGGAGTTTAGAAGGTTGGTTATTGAGGTGCTCTAGTTAGACAGTGACTCATTAGGTTAACAGAGTTAGCTGCAAGCCATTCAGACCATTCCAACCACTCTGAATGATGGGATT
>JAOVVF010000032.1:5361339-5378151 GCA_028565595.1 Duopalatinus emarginatus | reverse complement strand
CTCTCTCTCTCTCTCTCTCTCTCTCTCTCTCTCTCTCTCTCTCTCTCTCTCTCTCTCTCTCTCTCGCTCGCTCTCTCACCAACCGTGACATATATCTTTATGCCCCATGAATAAATCTGATCTTTTTTTTTTTTATTTCTTGGAAGTTTGTCTTCTTTGTCACTTCTCTTTGTGTGTGATGGGAAAAACACAATACCACCGATCATTGTCCAAAGCTATTATGTACTATTTTAATGCATAGTCTAATACAATACTTCAACCAGTACTGAATGGTGTAAGAATTAAGCACGGTACATGACTTATCCAAAGAAACAGAATCAGAAAAAAAAAATCTTTATTGTCTGTTCGAGCAAAAGTGCATCTGAGGCAGATGTTATGTAGAGGAAAATCATTACATCAATATGTTCTGCTCAGTACAGAACAGTACACACCCAGTTATCCAGATTTACATATGCTACATTAATCTATATTTGTTCAAGAAATCAACCTGCTTAATAACACAAATATTTACAATTATACAACATGTAAGCATGGTACACAAAGATGGAAAGGTACTGTGTAAGCCTATTGATTTGATCACAATATTGTAGCCCTAATTTATATACAAATTAAATTTAAATCTAATTTATTAATACAATTTACTATTAATAAATAAATATATCATTTGTTTATTTAAAATTGTATATATAAAGTTAAATAAAAATTTTAATTTTAAACCATCTGTACAATATTTTCTTCGAAATGCTTAAAACCACAGATTAGTTATATTTGTTCAAGTGACCAGAAATATCTGTACAATATTTTTACATGTTACCTTTTGAGGTTAATTCTGATTGAGTGTGATGGACCAGGTGTGTGTATCTGAGAAAGACATTTTTACACGGACTTCTCCTTCTGGTTGAACAGTGCTCTGATGTCCAGCATGGCCTGTCTGATGTTCTGACCGAAGCGATGTGAGTCCTGTGGACAGAGTAATATCCTGGTTCATACAGAGTATCACAGGGACGTCAATCTGCCTACTGGTTTGTTTTAGTTATGTGGATGTTTGGCTTGTCTCAATGTGGAAAAGGACTTTATTACAACGAATGTAGCTATCAGTCGCTGATTATACACCAGTCTATACCCTAGGTCCACCATGGGGCATGGGCACCATGAGCTTGAACACCAGAACGGTCTATAATTCTGAGATCTGGTGATTTTAGGTGGGAGTGGCTAAACCCCAAACTCGGATGAGTGTTCCTGTAACCTCTCTAGACATGTATGATGACACGTCCTGTTGGAAGAGGCCAAACCCATCAGAATAAATGTGTGTGTGTGTGTGCTCTTACTGTTTCTGGACTAGAGTACTTGCTGGATATGTGGAATGTGATGAGATTTTCCCCAACGATAATATAAGAAACTCCATATCCATCATCAGCAACCTGCAAACACAATTTACATTCGTTTCAATAAAGTCATATAACTAAAGACTACTAGACATCAGCATACACTGCGATGCATAACCAATTAATGAAACACTCACAGGGCCGAAGCCACCACCCGCCCCTACATATTTTGGGTACTTCTGGATATCGACAAGGTTGAGCTGCTGCTGCGGCGTCTGACTGGTGGAGAGACGCCAAGGCTCCGAAAGAACCTGCAGGACATACAATCACATTCAGGTTTTAATCTTTAATCAATTCAGTACGATAGGGAAATTCGATCCCTTATTTCTGTGCTGTACTTGATTGAGGAATGGCGATTTTATATCCAGTAATTTGGAGACAATGTAGAGGCAGAAGAGATGGCGGTCGATACCAGCTCCTGTCATGGCCAGACGGTACATGTTCTGGTGTTTTTCAGCTGCTGTCCGGAAAAGCACCAGACGCTGTTCGTTCTGCACAAGGAATAGCACAAAGTACACCGCTGTAATGAACTAGCATTTCCATAAATGGTGTTTATTCACTTGTAAACACAAATATCATACTTGAGATCTTATATTATCGACATTATCTTATTAGGTTGAAATCCATGATATGCAAAAACAAACAAATAAACAAATGAATATTTGATAATTTATGTAGCCTCTTTTTAAGGATGAAAATGAAATGAAAGTGAACTATTTTGCCTTACTGCCATCTGTTTGCACACAGAAGGAATGTGACCTCCGCAATTAACCCAAACGTGCAGTGAAACACACACACCAGTGAACACTAGGGGGCAGTGAACACACTTGCCCAGAGCAGAGGGGAAGCCCCAAAGCACAGCACCCAGGGAGCAGTTAGGGGAGTTAGGTGCCTTGCTCAAGGGCAGTCGTGTTTTGCCCTGGGTGGGGATCAAACCCGTGACCTTCCAGTCATGAAACTGGTTCCCTAACCAGTAGGCCACGGCTGCCACCAAAGGCCACAGGTACACCAAAGTACCAAAAAACAGGTACTAATAAGCCTATACAAAATACATAGGCTGGTGGTGGCTCCATAATGATATGGGGTTTGTTTAGCTGGTATCCATGGGACCCCTGGGACATCCACAAACAAGTCTGACAGGTGAACACTGTGTATCCACCTGTTCATGTCCTGCATTTACTCTGATTCAGGTTTTCTAACAAGACAATGGACCACCACACACACACACCGTGTGCACACGGGGCAGCCGTGGTCTAGTGGTTCGGGAACCAGTCTCATGACCGGAAGGTCGTGGGTTCGATCCCCATTCAGGGCACGACATGTCTGAGGTGCCCTTGAGCAAGGCACCTAACTCCCCTAACTGTTCCCTGGGTGTCGTGGTTTGGGGCTGCCCCCTGCTTTGGGCAAGTGTGTTCACTGTAGTGTGTATTTCACTGCACAGATGGGTTAAATGCGGAGGTCACATTCCTTCTGTGTGCAAAACACAGTAAGGCAAAATAGTTCACTTTCATTTCATTTCACCCAGAGACACCAGATTATGGTTAGAGAAACACTTATCTGAGTTTGGGGTTTTGCATTCCTCAGTTAAGTTACCAGAACCCAGCATTTTTAAACACACTTTCAGATGCCATGCAACGTGCTGTGGAACACAGAAATCCTACACCTCGGAATATAGTGTTCATTTTCTACAGGATATTTCTACAGGCTTTTTATGTCCATGCCCTGTGGGGGACCTACTACGCATTAGACCAGTTTTTCTGGCACTTTAGTGTATATTTAACAGTGGACTGAAATTAAGTCTATAATGTATTAAATTACATAAGTGAACACTGACCGAATCATGGACTCACCGAGCAGGTTTTGTCCTCCATGGCTCTGACAAATGCTGTGGATTCAATGGTGCAGGAGCGCACCGTCTCTGTCCGTCCCTCCCGGAACATGCGGGTCATTGAGGACTCGTACGTAAGACAAAACTCACCTTTATCCTACTCCAAAGGCAATACAGAGAAACCAGTTAGACACAAGTCACCCTTGTCTTACCCCAAATACTACAGAGAAAGCACCAGTATGTGTGTGTGTGTGTGTGTGTGTGTGTGTGTTGTACCCTGTAGTGAGCAAGCTGTAGTGCAAGCTGGATGAAGGCATCAGGGCTTGTTTTACATTTCTTGATCAGACCTTTCCCAAAATCATCGAATATACATCCACAGAAGTCCACATCGTCAGCGAGCTCCTTGGCTACTGTGTACGAAGCCTCGATAATGTCCTGACACTGAGGGGGTGAGAGGCAAAGTTACAACCTACAGCACTTTTGAAGCGAACTGAAAAAGTGTTATTAAAGGTCTAAGGAGTTTTATCATACCTTTGCTGGAATGTCCCATTGTAGCCTGGTTGGGGGAGCCAGACCTTTGTTAATGTCTCCTTTACAGTGTCCCTCCTCAGTATAGCCCAAGCAGAGGAAGTCGGTAGCCAAAATATCCTGGACATATCACAGAACATGTTTACTGTCAGCTGTTGATTACTGACCAAGTCTCATCATGGGGCAGTTGTGGCCTTGTGGTTAGGGAACTGTTCCTGTGACTGAAAGGTCCCGGGTTCACGACCTCAGACACGACTGAGGTTCCCTTGAGTGAGGCATCTAACCCCCAAATACTCCATGGATGCTGTGGTTTGGGGCTGGCCCCTGCTCTGGGCAAGTGTGTTCACTGCCCCCTAGTGTTCGCTGGTGTGTGTGTTTCACTGCACAAATGGGTTAAATGCAAAAGTAAAAAAATGCAAAAGGTATTCCCCTTATTAGGTGGACAATTTTCACATTGTATATTTGCACCATGTAAACAAACACACCCACAGAAATGTGCATACCAGATTACATAACCTTACTTTTTTGCAACATTACCGAAAAAAATACGAAATTGTGCCACTGTTGCTAGCTAAGCAGATTTAGCAGCAGTTTAGCTAATCTCCAGATATTTGCTAGGTGGATGTTTGCTAACAAGCTAGCTAATATAAATATTATATCATGTCACTAAAACCAAACAATACGTATTTTTATCATTTAGACTAACATTAGACAAGTACACACACACGTTATGTGAAAAGCTGCCAGGTTTAATAGTTAGCTAGTTTTAAGATAACTAGCCTTTTCAGATTGCGAAAGTGAGTTACACATTTGACCACTGAGAAGTGGAACTGACCTTCGCATTTAACCCATCCGTGCAGTGAAACACACACACACACACACACTATAGAACACTATTGAACACTAGGGGGCAGTGAGAACACATGCCCTTAGAGGTATGCAGCCCCTATCTGCAGCACCCAGGGAACATTTTTTGGCACTTCAGTCGAGTTTAGTTGTTTGCAGAGCTCGAAACTGGGACCTTCTGGTCCCAAGTCTGGTTCGTTAACCACAGGCCTACAGCTTCCCCTTGGTGATGATGACTAGCTAAAGGATATGAAATGGTTATGGCTAAATTAGTAATAGTAATATATATATTCATAGTTTGAAATCTGGTGAAATCCTGAATATGATTATATTTACTGCTGTGCCTCTTGGGTAGGGGCAAAACAATATTCTACCCCAGGTCAATTCTCTTAAAAAAGAACCATTTTCTGTTTTGTCAGGTTTTCCATGATGTTTTTGGCCATCATGTTTATCCCGCTGTCCTACTTACCTCCCACATGTGTCCAATAATGGGAGCGTCTGCCCATGAGTGTTCGGTATTCACCCCGATTTTACCATTCTTGTAGACAACAAGAGTGAAGGATTTATCAAACCACCTGGAAAAAAGAAGTGCAGTAAGAGGACACTTGGTGTGCACAAGAGGTCATCCAGTGTTATGTGTCTAAATATACATATTCCTTCTTGCTTAATGCAATACAGCATGCTGACTGCAGGAGACCTTTCACCCACATGACTCAGCTCCTGTAAAGCATAAAACACAAACACTCGAATCCACCCATACCTGTCATAGCACTTCCCATGCAGTAGGGACTTGGCATAGAGATCCATTGACCTTGGTTTTTCAGGGTCATATCCATGTTCTTCATCATCTAGAGTGAGGAAGAAGGCAGCTTTCTCAATGGTATCTAGAGACTCCTTGTTTACATCGTCACTGAAGTATTTCTGTCGTGCTATGGCCCATGGGACTCTAAAAGAGAAGAGAGGGAATATGTTAAACTAACATGCTGAAACACTTTAGATGTTGGTACAGCCTATGATAAAATGGCTTAAGTCCGGATAAAAATCATTTCGTGAAAATTTCGTGACGTGACGAGGTCTGGTGTAAAGAAATGGTCTGATGAGCCTTAAATTTGAAATTATACCTGGCTATTGAGTTTGAGTGTTTACCTCTTCCCAGCCGTAAGCGAGGCTAGTTTGAGTTCTCCAGGCAGAGGTTCTGTGGTGTTGTTGAGAATACGCTGAAACTGCTGCTCCAACTCTGCAGGCAAGAGATGACGACCACCGTAGTACAGCCACACCTTGAAATAACGTCCTCGGTGATACACAACCAGGTGTTTCCTGTTCCTCAGGTGCTGAACACAGTCTGAATATTGTGCAAGAGAACATAACGGTTAACAGTCAGATACTTCTGAAATGCCAGACACCAAAACCAGGGTGTACTCCTGCCTCCTGCTCAGTGTTCCCACAACCGAAGACCAAGATATAGCAATTACTGAAGATGAATGAATGAATGTCACCCACACAAAGGAGGCAAATGCCTGAAGGACAATGGACACTGTTGAGGAATACCATGTACAAAATCTGGACAGAGAAATAACAAACATTATCCAGACCAGGAGGTTAACACCATCACCTATCACCTATATATAACGCTGCCCTGGCATGTTTACCCCCAGATCAAACCTCTAGATCTTGGAATAATGTTAAATATTGCCATTGTTAATGACTCATACAGTGTGTATATGTTATATGGAAGGGATTTCCCATCATTCACTAAAACTAATGAAGCTTGCAGATGAGTTCATGATTAACGAACAGGTCTGGTCACAGATTAATGAATGAACCTGAGTGCAGTATCGGGTTTCACTTATATTGAGAGCACAGGTCATTCATTACCTGTTTCAATGCCAGGGATTCGAGTGGTGTTGAACATTCTCTCATACTGATAGGAGCACATGGGTACCACCCCTTGAGCTCTCATCTGCCAGGACAAAACAGACTCAGTCAAACATAGACATGATTACTTCATTAAACTAACTATATTGGATGACACACCAGCTATGAAATTTTATTATGTGTGTACCGGGGCATGTTCTCCTCGCTCTAGTTTGCGCCGATATTGCAGGATGGCGTGGACCACGTTTCCTGCTCGAGCCGCCTGCCTGTGAGTGGGGATCACATACAGCAGATCCTAACACACACAGAAGTGAGCTGTTAGATCACAGCAAGGGCTATGAATGTTGAATGTTTTGGTCTTCTTCTCACCATGGTGTAGAAGTTGCTGTTGACCATGATTGGGCCCCGGCCTCTCAAGTAGATGTACTCTTCCCACCAGTCGCTCACCTTGACACAAACACAGCATGGAGCTGTTATGTATTTTATTCTTATCTAATCTCATCCAAAGGTGCATGAAATAAACTCCTAATTTGAGATGACACATTGACCGTTGTGCTTGTACACACAGGAATTTGACCTTTGCATTTAAACCATCTGTGCAGTGAAAGACAGTCTATTGTTGGACACGGCCTGGAGTAATGGCCAACCCTATCCATGGTGCCTGGAGAGCAGGTGGGGGTTAGATGCCTTGCTCAAGGGCACTTCAGTTGTGTCTGGCCCTAGTATTTTCATGCAATCCCAATTCCCAGACTGCCAATAAGTGATGGCCATGATCTGAGCCCACATAGTACAGTGAAATTATGTTGGCGACTTCAATCAGATTTCAGTACCAACCAGTTTTGGCACAAAATGTAAATAATTTTACATGGTGGGTATTTAAATGTGGCTGTTAAGTAGGACCATTTTGGCCCATAATACACTTGCTATTGCCACAAGTGCCTTAACAGGGCCAAATCATCCTCTGTAACTGGACTTTTTACTTAAGTGTCTAATGCAGCATCAGACAGTTTCATCGGGGGCTGGTTGAGGGACAACAGAAGGCTTGTCCATGTGCGCATTACAATTACAGACTGTAAAAAGCTCCAAAATTTCCAAACTCTACTTACATAATTGTTGGCCCACCAGGACTTTAGATGCAGGTATTTTTGTAGTTTAGGGGCTTGGTCCCTCTTGAACTCATTGGCTACAATTTCCATCTGTTTATATTGATCATCGTCCAGTAGAGGGCACACTGACTCAAGATACTGAGAAATGGGCAAAATAATTTTCATTTTTGAAAATTTGAAAATGCACAGTTTATATGAAGTACTGAAATATTATATCTAATCCGTGAGTAACCCAAGAGCATCTTCTCACCCTTTGGATGGTATCATCAATGCTAGGCACAGGCAGTCTAGGCAAAGAGCCCTGGAAACTGTAGAGTAACGGCCGACGACCAGACAACATCTTTAACAGACTCTAAAGCAGGAAACAAAATTTAGGTCATTTACTATCGCCGTGCAATCAGTGAATGAAACCTAGGGTGTCCCCTAGTGTTTTCTCATTATTTGTATATGGTATGTGGGTGTGTGGGTGTATATTTACTATCCAGAGTTTGGTAGGCATGCTCATTTTAGCATGTGGCTCAAATATCCAGCCGTGGTAAGAGAGCAGAATTTTCAGAGTGTAGCGCAGCAGCATAATCAGAGAGAACCACAGTCCGGTGGCAAAGACGATAGCACTCAACACTGTCTGAGTCTGAGCTGTGAGACGATCACTACAGAGAGACAAACCATTCAGAGACAGCTTTGTTAAATTAAATGCATTTAAATGAGTGTGTTTGAATGTTACATGAATTTAACAATTTAATAATTCTTTAATTATTATGAATTACAACATTAGAAGACTAAAGAAGTGCCGAATATTAATACTTAGGTATATAAGATAACATGGATTTATCAACAGGGTTTAATAGCTTGTAAGATCGGCCATAACACTTTCCATGTACGACCGTTTCATGGGTGTACCATGACTACAAGAATACCGGCAAAACCTCAATCCTTATGACAGCAGTGTGCCCATAAAAAGACTCTGGGTGAACATGAACCAATCGCTTCACACGACAGGTATGCAACAGTGCCTCGAAGTAACATGGGAATTCAATGCTGGGGCCTCAACAAACATAAATGTGAGGGCTGTGCATGGTTCATCATGATTCAAACCTATCATACTGTTGTAATACTGTACACACCTTGCAGGTAAAACCTTCTTGATGCTGTTTATCATCCCCATGGATGGATCCACTCTGGCATACATGGAACTCATTATCGCAATCACCACAAATAACCAGCTGGAAGGACTTGCTGGATAGACCCCCATTCGGATGCCATTCTGTTCAAACATGCACAAAAACTTAATAATACTGATATGGTTTTGAGTGCAGCCAGACTTTTGTTGGCTTACTTTACATGACACTAATAGTAATTACTGAAGAAAGGAAGTGATAATGTTTATACCAGGATAAATCATGTTACCAAAATTCAGTAAATAATCAAGCACAATCTATCTCTAGTAGTTCACTCACCCGGAACAGAATTGCACGTTTTCTCCATGACGTCACTCCAGCAAGGTAGATGTGCTTGAGTGCCTCACGGCTGAGGCGCAAGTTGATGCCCTCTGGTGTGACGGTGAACTGGAAGGCCACCGCCTGGTGCGCCTCTGCCATAGCACGTGCTGAATGAACCGGACAGCTATGAACTGAGCGCCTGGAGTAAATCACAACATGATTATTAGTTATGGTCTAGTAAAAGGTGGCAAGGGCGTGACAGGATATTAAAACTGTCCAAATGGAAACCAGACCCTAAGCAAGGCACTTAATTCCCTCAACTGCTGTGGTTTGGGGCTGCCCCTCGCTCTGATGGGTTAAATATGGAAGTCACATTACTCTGTGTACAAGCACAGTAGGCAAATAGTTCACTTCACTTCTTTTTTCTTTTTTAAGACCTCTGCATTTCACTCATCCATGCAGTAAAAGACACATGCTAGGGGCAGTGAAGACACTTGCCCGGAGCTGAGGGCAGCCCCTATCTACAATGCCTAGGGAGCAGTTAGGGGATTAGGTGCCTTGATCAAGTGCACTTCAGTCACGTCTTGTCAATAAAGGGGATTGAAACGGCAACCTTAGGGTCACAAGACCGTTTCCTTAACCTTGAGCCACGGCTGCCCCCCATGGATCCAAACGTAGATATCAATTTAGTCAGTGTTTCAATTAAAACACAGCCAGCTGATTAGTCTATGTGAAAGATTCTTATAACGCACTGATGATGAACCCTTTTCTTTTGTCATCTTGAGCCAAACATGAGGTGACGTTCGGCTGCTCAAGCTTCTACGTATAACATGTACAACACCATTACGTAGACTGTGGATTGAACACTTGGATGTCTAGGCTAGTCTGGATAAGAAGCATTATCACCTTTCTTTTAAAACCAACGTGTAACAAGTTGAGCAAAATGTCAACAAATCTGTGATAAATATAAGAATGTTCCAGCATTCAGGTATGTTGTCACTGCAGGTTATGTTTAATGGGAAATCATGAGCACATGTTTTTCCGTGTCATGTGACTGCAAGCCGTCAAACTGGGGCAAAGTTGAACAGTCAGAAATAGAGGAGAAGCTGACGCACATGCCCAGTGCAAAACGAGTGCCAGAGGAGACAGATGAAAAGCTGTCTCACATTAAAACAGCATTAAAGTCCTAACTTTTCATTGTGTTGTTATAAATAAGTAATGACACATCTGCTTGGTATTCAGGTCTGGAAATCAGTTAAATCTGTAATTTATAGAAACATGAGTGTGCAGAAATTAGACATCACATTTTTATCAAACAATAAAAAATATATTTATATAAAACAACGCTTAAAATAAACCCCCTGAGTATTGGTGACCCGGTAAAGGCACCACAATTGAACAGAAATTAACTCTATAATAATACTAAATAATAAAAACTCTTACCTGATTTAAGATATACAGAGATATAAATCCTCAACATATGTGATACCTTATGCATAGTAATAAAAGAAAGATACCAAAATAGCACAGTAGTTTTACCTTCAGTTAAAGCAGTGCACCGGTGAATTGATCAGAGTGGCTGAATAGGTCAGGTTCCTTATGGTATGTTAGAAGAGTACCAAAGGCTGACCCTGATGACCTTCAAATAATAATAAAAAAAAATCCTCAGGATGTCTGTGGAAGAAAAATTGTCTATCACATTCACTATGTCTAGCTTCTGTTCCTTCTCTTCTGTTCACTTTCCTATCTTCTTGCCCCTGCTCTCTCTGGCTAACTCAGTATGTGTGCGTGAGTGTGTCTGTGTTTGTAACCAGACACCTATGTGGCTCGGACTGTGCTAGTGACTGCGCAGTACAGTAAGCTATATAATCATACTCGCTCCCAAATCTAACAGTGTTTCTGCATTGAACCAGACACTAACAATACAGAGCGCTGGAGGAAAGGAATGAGAAGTGCATGTACATTGAAGTGCCAGAAAAAGAGCTACACCAGTCGAATACGTGGTAGGTCCCCTGCAGGACATGCATTTAATAAGCTTGCGGAAATATTCTGTAGGCAATGAACACCATACTTCCTGCAGAATGGACCACAATTGCTTTCCCAAATGTGTTTGATAAGGTTAAGATCTGGTAACTTAGGGGTGAAAACCCCAACCTCAGATGAGTGTTTCTCTAACCATAATGTGGTGTCTCTAGACGTGTATGGTGGTGCATTGCCCTGTTGGAAAAAGCCAAAGCTATCAGAGTGTATACAGGACAAGAACGGGTATAACTCATCAGAAAGGAGGCACACAGTGTTCACCTGTCAGAGATGTTTGTAGATGTGCCAGGGGTGCCATGGAATGCCAGCTAAACAAACTCATACCACAGTTATACCACAGGGGGCAGCCGTAGGCTTGTGGTTAAGAAACCAGCTTGGTGAGCAGAAGGTTTCTGGCAACTGACCAATCACAACTAAAGTGCCCTTAAGAAAAGCACCTAATTTGGCCCGCAGTGTAATTATATTTGCCCCGCGAGGCAATATCAAATTACTATTGGAGCTGGCCCGCCGGTATTATACAGCGGCGGCGGCGCTGTAACAGCGCATTCATCGTTAATTCTACAAATCCCATAATGCCCTTCTGTTGTTTTGGCACTGATGACATCATTAGCGTGCTCTAGTTTGGTGGACACGACCGCTGTTGCAAACCGGGTGAGTCGTCCATCCGGGGTTTTCCACGCCTTTCATTACGCGCCCAACTCAGTAGCGATCCGTGCTTCAGCAGGAAAGCCCCCGCTCCTCCAAGAAAAGATGCCAGGTATCTGGCTTGGGCACATCAGATTAGATCAGTCTGTTGCAAACTGAGCAATAATTAACGTTTTCTTTATGCACTTTTTATGCTACTCAAAGGCCTGAATGGTTGATTCATTCATTATTGTTATTTTATTTTCAAATTTATTAAAACTGTGGAAAAAGTTAATTTCGATATTTACCTCAGAAGGCTGCAAATAGAAAAAAAAAATTATACAATTTTTATTTAAATTTTATTTAATATGCCATTTATATTTGTTTTGAATTTAAAAATTCGATTTTGCATGTCTGCAATATTAATTTATATAAGTGTTGCTTGATCCATATTCAATGTTAAAGCAAAACTTGTATATATTAAAAGGTTCATTTGTTCAACGTTGGCCCACGGCTTTGTTTAATTTTAAAACTTGGACCACTGTGTATTTGAGTTTGACATTTCTGGGATAGCGGCTGCCCACCGCTCTGGACATGTGTGCTTACTACCCCCTAGTATGTGCAGTAGTGTGTATGTGTGTGTTTCACTGCCAGATCACTGCCAGGTCAAATGTGGAGCTCAATTCCACTACACATGGGTCAAAAGAGTAGTTTGATTTCACTTACGGAGCCACCACCAATCTGTAGCAGTTTTTCCTTAGTTGTGCGGTGTATTCTTAGCTGCTGGAGGCTAAAGGTAACAGTGCATATGTACTATGTAACATGCACAATAACTTCAAGAAATTGTGAGGCTGGAAAATGTAATGATTTTAATTAAAGTAGTCAAAGGACAGTTTAGTAGTATTTAATCACAGTTCCAGGTAATCCAGAAGATATTTAATAAACTACCAAATGCACAGATCTGGGAAGAATAAATGAATCAGAAACAGAGATGGAAAAAGCTCTCATAGCAAGTACGGACAGGAAGCAAGGGGAGGGTGGACAGAGATAAGGAGTGGATGTTAAGTCGATAGACGTCGTCCTGATTTCCTGACATATAGACGTCTTCGTTGAACACCGTGCCTTGACCGATTAAAGTCGTCTTCTCCATACTTCTGATCTGTCCCCATTTCCGGGTCTCCACACAGAACGATGTGACCACTGTTTCAACATTGTTTCCACCAATCACAATCAGCCTGTCTGTGGATCCCAGGAAGTGAAGGCTGGGCATATCTGCAGTGGTGCGTGTGAGGGTAGGAAGCAACTCTCTCCAGCAGTCTGAGGAAGAGAAGAAGGGTTTAGTATGCAAGGCAAGATCATTTGTTCATTCAGTTTCAGTAACAATTTCATGCTGGTCAGAGTCACTGTGGATTAGGAGCCTGGCAGAAAGTGGACAATGGGTGTGATACAAGAATCAATCTTAGATGGGATGCCAGTCCATTGCTGGGAGCCACACACTCTTTTACACCAAGGCCAGTAGGCCAAGAACCTAGAGGAATCCTGCATAGGGAAAACCATAAAGAATAAATATGGAAAAACCAATCAATGTTTTATGGAAAAACCAGTCTAATACTAATTGGTTAGTCCTGCAGGACTGCAGAAATAAGACAGGATATGGACTTCACAAGCTTGCAGAAATAATCTGCAGCCAATAAAAAACACCATACTTCCTCCAGAACGGTCCACAATTCCGAGATCTGGTACGTTAGTTCGGAATGGTAATATCCCAAACTCAGATGTACATAGTGCTGCATTGTCCTGTTGAAAGAGGCCAAAGGTCAGAAAGGAGGCTCGCATAGCGTTCACCTGTCGTTTGTAGACCTACCAGGGGTCCCAGGGGTCTCATGGAATGCCAGCTAAAAAAAACCTCATACCATTATGAAGCTTCCATTGATGTCTATCGCTCTATATATACACACTAGTGGATGCAACCAATGGCGTGCATAGGTAGCGTTGCTATATATTTTGCATAGACTCATCTGTACCAGTTTTTCTGGCATTACAGTGAATATACTTTTTCAGAGAGTATTCCAAATAGAACCACTTCAAAGAGCTAAGAACCCTGTGTTTATTCAAATTACCCTTAGAAAAGCCATTTCTTTGAATTTAACTTAAAATACAAAGGGTTACCAAAGGATTCTTGTGATAGTTGATGGTTCTACCGTTTTAAAGCAGTTCTACTTGTACCCTTTAGAAACAGGAAATATAGATATGATCCATAAAAAGATTAAAAAACCTTTTATGGTGCTACATAGACTGTCTATAGGTTGAAAATACATGAGTATTAAAAAAAATTAAAGAAATAAAATCTGGTACTGACCAACAGATTTCCTGTCTCAAAGCCTCTGCATACTTCTTGTCGAGATGACGTTCGCCTGTCAAAATGATGTGCATGTGGAGAAAACAAACAACCGCAGATGTTGTACAGAGGCTTCACTCACAGCAGCTAGGCGATCTTTGTGGATGCTACACGACGGAGCCTGTGATTGGTACTTGACAGGCAAGACAAACCTGTATGCGAGACGTATGCGAGTTTTGAGTTCAGCTTAGTCTATCGCTCCCTAATTTAATTTTGTGGGAAGTATACTGAGGCCGTCAGGCAGAACAAAGGTTTACTAGATGTTTCTACCCATTTGGATATCTGTATATACACTGCCCGGCCAAAAAAAAGGTTAACATTTGGATTTGACCTCTGGAAGAAGTGTGGGTTGATCACTTGGTCACCATAGTATGGTGTCACTATAAAAAGAGGTCAGCAGATTATTTTCTTTCCTAAAGGCATAGACATACTTCTTGATGACAATCCTGAGGTCCATCAGGCTCAAATTATTAATGAGTGATTCAAGGAGCATAAGGAATCATTGTCACACATGAATTGGCCAGCACAGAGTCCTGACCTGATGTATTGGAGAAGACTTTATGGAGTGGTTAGACTTTCACATCACAGACAAGATAAATGCAAGGCCAAAAATGAATGCAACTGTGGACGTGAATAAATATTGTGACATTGCACAAGATTGTTGAAACAATGCTCAACAAATGCGTGCCATAATCTAAACTAAAACATTAGTGTGTCTTTTCGTTTTCTCTAGAGAGTATACTATAGTTCAAGGAATGTTCTCAGTATGTTAACAAAAAAAAATTATGTTCTGATTAAGACACGTGTGCGCCATACCTTGTGTGGTGTCATAGCATAGTACTAACTTCTCGCCAGTTCTCCGGATGTTCCCCAGCACGTAGACACATGTCCCTAGACTGGTGGTGAGGGGGGAATCATGGGACAGGGAAAGAGTAAACTGAAAGTCTGAGAGAGGGAGCGGGGAGACGAAAGCCCATGAATCTGTCCATGGGTCATATCTCTCCACCGCTGTATACACTCCTGTGCTGGAGTCAGGAGTCACCAGGGAGTCCAGATACCAGCCCCCTACAGCGTAGATATGCCCTTCACACACCGCTGCACTGAAGTGACGCCTGTGCTGAGAAAAGCCACATGGTAACCATTAAAAAAAATACATTTACATGAATATTACTGTGATTTGAACATAATTAGCTCTATACCTTTATAAGTGGGGCCGTCTGCACCCATTTATTCGTTAAAGGATTGTATCGGAAGGAGGCCATCATGAACTCATATCCCCTCTTCATATATTTCCGGAACCCACCAATCAAGTAGAGGTAGTTAAACAGGACTGCTGTGGTGAAGCACCACTTATCAGCATCAAACGGCAAATCTGTAACACTACTCCATTTCCCATTATCCTCATCCAGCCTGAAAAGCCTCCTAGCAGACTCTATTTCCTGATGATTTCTCGAGATCAGATTCTCTTTCCTCAGACAACACAGCTGAGGACAGCCGCTTGACCGGATCTGAAGGATCTCCTGCTGTAGGTGGAGCTCCAGGCTCCTGCTCAAGTGAGGAAGCTCTAGAAGGTTTGTGCTCAGGTACGTCAGCACAGTTTCATGGAGCTCAACACTGCTCAGCTCCTCAGCCAGCTGCAGGTAATACAGGAACGTTTGCTCGGTGAGGATTTCGGACAGAGACAAGAGCAGGCTACGAGTAAAACCGGGGACCAACAGATACGTGCTGACTCGGAGATGCTCCTCTAGAAGATTGTGGGGAACGCAGAATCTTTGTAGGAAGCAGAACTGCAGGAGGTTGTGGAACACTCTGGAGGGGACGTGGGACAGGTTGACTAGATGCTCTGCACTTTCTCTCATGCAGGAGTTATACAGAGCCCTGAAGTACTCACTACAGTCCGCCAGCCTCTCAACGTCAACCTGATGCATGGAATATGAAATATATATGATATAAGGTGAAATGAGGTGTGGGAATTTGATGACCTTATAGATAAAGTAAAGTGACTCATTGACTACTGTGCTTGTAAACAGAGTGATTTGACTATTTGAATTTAACAATCTGAACCCTTACGTGTGTTCAATGTATTAGCGCTGGATAAAGTATAAATAGGTAGTTATAACACGTCTAGACAAAAGACAAGAAGTGATCAGATGAGTCAAAATGAACTAGAACTAGATTTTTTTTTGTACTCACATAAAAAAGGTGTGTGCTGGTCTGGATGGTAAACATGGGTCCGTTTCCATGGTAATGATACGTCCTAGATTCCTGGTCCATTTCCCATGTGTCTGTTGGACTGTCATCTGGTAAACTCCTTATGTTATCATCATTAGAATGACTCCATGATGTAAATCTGTTCACTCTCTTCTTAATCCACGGTAAATCGTTCTTGAACCCAAATCTTCTTTGAATACAGTCGAAACTGGACTTTATCCATGAGAACAGACAGAGGAATAGTGCTGAGAGTGTCTTCCAGAGATCATCCATGCTTCTAGCCTCAGTTCAGAGCAGATTTATCAGAACGTTTACTCTTACCGTTCCGCTTTTATTCCATATAATTAACAAAACCGTGATCAGGGACAGACTTGCATTACTTGGCAGACTTTAAACAGGCTTAAGCACTGCAATGACAATAAACCAGGCTGCCTTACTCAGTCTGTGATTTGGAAGTGAGACGATCCTCTGGTTTCTCTAAACTAGGCCCGTTTGTTTTGAGGTTTCTTTCCATTATGCAGCTCGGTCTGTT
>JAOVVF010000032.1:5317922-5340866 GCA_028565595.1 Duopalatinus emarginatus | reverse complement strand
CACACACACACACACACACACACAGGGACAGACACACAGAAAAAGAGCGACGCTTGGTGTGCATTTGCCTCCCGTCCCCGCCGTCTGTGGATGGGCTCCGCGCCTCCGCAGTCGCCGCTCCGACGCGTTTAGTGGATGAAGATGGCGGACAGAGCAGAGATGTTCTCCCTCTCCACCTTCCACTCCCTCTCTCCTCCGGGCTGCAGGTAAGCACCAAAGCACAGCATCCTTTCCATCCTTTTATTTATTTTTCATTCATCCGTGCCTTCAGATTAGCAGGTTGGGGTTTTTTGTATCCCTTTTTGCTGCTTGTAGAGAAAAAAACAATGATTGTGATGATGATGATGATGATATGATGATGATCTACACTGAAGTGTTTAGTGCCCTTGATGATGCGTGTGTTGGTTTTCAGCGTATTAATTGTGTAGGTAGACTATAAACATCCCTATGGTATTATTTGTCTCCATGGCGCAGGATGTGCTTCCATAAGGAGAAAGGAGGCCCACGCCCTGTTGGGCTAATATGCAAACTGTAAACAGGGTAATTTCATCCTCATCCAGGAACGCTATCGGAATAACAGCCATGTTATTATATTGTTCATGGGGTCTAGGTCTTTGGTTCACCTTCAGCCTGTGTTTAAAACATATCGGATGAATCCAGTGTGGACAAGCATCCATAGGTTTAGATAGCTTGTCTTATACCTGATTTGGTTTATTATATGAATTACTGTCTCTGCAGATGTAAACAGTGCTGTGGCTCTTTGTCTCTTAATGAGTTTTGTGAGAATACAAATGCAGATAATCCAAAAGCAAGTGACACGAGATCCCTGTTTCTACTGGGAGCGGCCGTTGTTGCATTATAAATAGTAAATACGGAAACGTTAACCTAAAACCTATACACATATCGACACATACACTGGTACAGCCATGTTAATACAGCATTACAACCTCGTGCCAACTGCCACAACCTCCTTCTCCTGCCAAATGCCCCAAATATCTGTTTTCCTCTCTGCATTAAATAGCTAAATATTGGGTAATAGGGAAATACTCATACCAGGTGAATATCGTACATACACAGACACATAACCAAATGTCCGTTACTTTAAATATTAGAGTCAGCTCAGGTCTAGTTAGATAAAAAGGTCCAGGAATACACAATTAATAAAGGGTAGGTGTTGAGTCTAGTAGTGAAAATCTGAATATATATACTGTTTTATATTCTGTCTGTCCCAATAAGCTCAGTAGCTTTCACCCTGACCTTCCAGAGAAAAATCACGACCAGTCAGAGAATGGCAAAATGATTACAGTTGCTTGCGTCAGCAGGTAACGGATAAGGAGACCACCCTAAAAGAGAAACGGAGGGTTATTAAGATGGCAAGTGGAATGCATCATCTCGCCATCTCTCTGACTCATTTTCTCCTTTCCCTTTGTCTGTTCAGTTCATCTGTTTTTTCATATTGAGCCCTGAATTTAATACTCTTTTTCCTTTATAGCCTACGATACAATATGTCCATGTGCTGCAGCCCTGTTCTCTCTCTCTCTCTCTCTCTCTCTCTCTCTCTCTCTATCTCTCTCTCTCTTCCCCCCTCTCGTTCTGGCTTTCTTAAGTCTATATTTTACCTCCAAATAGGATTTCTCTTTCTGTTATAATGAAAGTACAAATCCGTCTTCTCATCCTCCCTTTCCACCAGCTGAAGCAGCTAAAATAATGGCCACTGCTGTGCCGTCTCCAATGCTTTAGGATATGAGCCTTATAATGGATTGTGTGTGTGTTTGTGTTTGTCTTATATCTTTGTGAGTCCCCACATGGATTGGAATGTCTGCTATTTTTGACCTTGTGAGTACGCTGCTGACCTTGCTGATGTTTTGTTGTTGTTGTTGTTGTTGCTTAATTTCATTACTGAGGTTAGGATTAGTGTTAGGCATAGCATTAATTAGAATTACACAAATATGTCAGTTAAAGGTCCTCAAGAATAATAACACAAAATGTATTTGTTTGTTTGCTTGTTTGATTACATTTATATTTTTTAGACTTATTTTAAAACTACAACATAATAAACTGAAAATAATTAGTACAGTTGTCTTTGATTAAGGTCATTTGCATAATCACATCCACAAAATAAAATATTTAGTCTTTATTTTTTTATTTGTATTTTATTTGTTTGCTAAAAACAATTCATATGTATCATATTTGCTATATATAGAAATATGAAAATCCATAGATAACGTACCTATCTGACCAATCACATCAATCAGCTATACATACAAACATACAACACACTATACATATAACACCCTGACAAGGTTTACTGCTCCCTGACTCACACTGATGATTTATTGATGCTGTGTTTTTTATTGTATCTGTCCTAAAAGGTCAATGTTTACATATGATTTGAGTATGCCGGTGCTATGATAACTGTCTGGCCAATTGATTAAACTAAATATTCATGTTAGATCGGAAAAAAACACCTAGATTTAGTTTCTCGGACTCCTCACATGCCTCCTGAGCTCCTCTTTCATTTTGCATTCATCCATAACAATGTACGAAGGCTGCATTAATCCGTTCAGGCTCTGAGTGGAACAGTTAAAGGTTAAAAGCCTTTCCCCAAGACTCCTGGGATTTAAATTCATGACCTTCTCATCACTGGTGCAGAACATTTACAGCTGACCAGCCCCATGTTCGCATGAACAGTTGCAGCGGGTGTGTGTGTGCTTGTATGTTTGTGTGTGTCAGTACATGCTCTCTTAACCACTGACTGAAAATTGACCACAAGTGGACATTATGGTGGCTCATAAGCCTAAAGCAGATGAGCTAGAGAGATAAGTAAGATGCTAGATGTTAATATAACGAAGATGCATTAAGGGCATTAGGATGGTTCTGAGAATACAGAATCTAGTCGGTATGACAGAGATAATCTCAGCAGTAAATTTTAGTGTAAGGTAATATACAGTGATTGTATTCCAACCCTAAATAATGATAAGTATAATGTTGTAAGGATGTTGTCTAAATGTGTCGTTTATTTCTGCCTTCTTTCTAAATAAAACCTGCTGAGGATTAGTGAGGATGTAGACACGAACACACACTCATGAAAACACATTATGTCGGTATATACAGACTAAAAATATGAAAGCTTTGTTGTGGAGTAATCTGTCTTACATAATGACTGTGAGTGTATGCATGTGTGTGTGTGTGTGTGTGTCTGAAAAAAAAATCTGTTGGTCTCTAAGTATAAAAGTCATTTTCAGCATACACTGCCCTTCAAACATCCGTGCCTTTGATTAATGAGGATTGTGTTTGTCTGCAGTAAGCTAGGTTACAGATGATCCAAGGTTTAATTTGGGGACAACTGTGTTAGTTCTTTCAGCTTCAGTAAGCACTTTGTCCTGGTCAGGTTCATGCCGCATCCGTAGCCTGGCTGTCCTGGGAACACTAGCTGCCTGGTGGGAATACAGCCTGGACGAGACAACTTATAGTCACTGGTCCAGGGGTGTATAATTTTATCCAGAAAGCGCTGTTATGGGTAAAAGATTTCTTTCCAACCAAGCAGCAGCCACACCTGAGAGCCTATTGGAAGCAAAGTTTCTGTTTGTTTGGTATGGAAACCTGCATCCACACCAGTCCTTTTCATATATGACTGCACTAGTCAATTTATTGGAAATTATTTTGGGAGGTGGGAGAAAACCAGAGAACCCAGAGGAAACCCATATGGACATGAGGAGAACAGGACAATAGCCTGTGAATAGGATTGAAGCTATAGGGTTACTGAAGCTATAAGACAGCAATGTTACCCACTGATGCACAAAAATAATGAAATGTACAAATATTAAAATCTTACTTCTGCTGAAAAATGTAATCTAATTAGCACATATAATTAATGTCGAAAGATTCAAATCCATAATCATTATCATTATAGATGTGCAGTTAGTAAAGACAGACCGAAACATGTGATCAGCAATCAGCAGGTATTTTTCTAACTTGAGAGTTGATTAATGGCATCAAATAAATCAGCTATGTTTTGCTAGGTAAGGACTGCACGATCAGTCTGGCTTTTTTTACTGTAAGTGACTCAGCAACAAGACCCGTTTTCAAGCGGCTGCTGATGCCACTCACTTTATAAATGGTAACAATCCAGTTTAGACCACTTTTTTATGACCTGATTGTGCTAGTTAAAAGTGCCATCCAGCCCCGCCCTGGATCAGTATCAGCTAACGGCTGAACGTGCTGAAAGGCGATCGGTATCGCCCCCCAAAACACTCATCGCTCCATCTCTAGCAGCTGGTGTCGCTCTTTTTCTTTCTTTTCTGAGGTCTTTGCTGAGATTAATGGCACTTCTAGATTTCAGCCAGAGTGAATATTATGTAGCAAAGGCTGCTATTGTAGTCATATCCAAGCTGTCGGTCTTAAAATAGAGCAAATAAAAATGTGTTTATCATGAAACGAGGCAAAACAAGACTAACCAAAAACAGACCAACACTGTATTGGTTAAACTGCTATAGTTCTGCTTATGTCCTCTTGAAACTGCTCTTATTTACTGTACACAGTGCTCATCCAGATCTGGGCAAATTAGCCACATTTGTGTTTGTGTGTGTTTAGTTAAATGAAGTGTGTTATTCTGTGTGTAAATCTTGGGCACGAGCAGTTGGTAGAACGGAGGATGTGGATTCTAGGTTAAAGGTCTCTTTGTCTATACACGTAGGAAATCAGACCATCTGTATAAGCAATTATTACATTACAGATGGAAACAAATTAAATAAAAAACTGTGTAAGTGTGTTAGTGAGGTATTGGGTTGGCACAATTCAACAGAACAGCTTCAATGTGTCTTAGCATAGAATCTTTAGAATATTGAACTGGACTGATGAACACTGTTCTGTTCCTCTTAAAGATTTCCAGTCAGTTGGTGTTTTATTGATGGTGGCGGAGATGCTGTCTAAGACATGGCTCCAAAATCTTTGATAGGTGTTCAAATCAGTTAGGATCTGATGAGTGTGAAAGCTTTAGCATATGATTTACATCATTTTTGTTTACATCAAACCATTCAGTGAGCCCTTATAGTCTGTGGATATGGGCAGAGTCATGCTGGAAGAAACCATGCCCACTGGGACAAATGATCTTTTTATATATGCTAAAAGTGATCAGTCAGAAGAGTGTTATTGATTTGCAGTAATGCTTTATTCTAAGAGGACATAACAGAGTTTTTTTTCTTTTAATGTGTCCCAGTCTGTACACAGATGGGACAGTGGGTAGCTCAGCATTTAAGATGTTGGACTTCTGATTGGAAAGTAATGAGTTCAGATCCCACAACTAAGCTGCTACTCTTGGGCCCTTGATTACGGCCCTTATCCCCCAACTGGTTGGTTGTATAAATAAGAAAAATGCACGTCGCTCTGGGTAAAGGGCGTGTACTACATGCCATCATTGTAAATGTAAATACATAGTACATACTGTACATACAGTACAGTCACAGACTTTTTCACATCAGGCATACTGGCATGTGTTTGAAGCTGAAAAGACACCAAAGAACCTGCGGTTAATGTAAAGGGATACAGGGAGAACCAAGCTCAGGATCGAACTCTGCAGCTCTGAGGTAGCAACGTTAATCATGCTGTCAGTGTCCTGTCCGAGTGTTTCTTGTGTTTCTATCACTAAAAAAAATTATCACGTCTTTTACCTGACTCATGACCATGAATGATTCAACATTACAGAATATGCATTTACTTAATCACATGGCATATTAGGTCATTCAGAATATGGGGGTGTACGTGTGAAAGAGAAAGAGAGGTGACAACCAAGCTGCTTTGTAAAAACAGGCTTCATCTATAAAGTGTTTCAAGCATGAGTTGTGTATTAAACATGTGACGTTGACATTTCTGTGCTTCGAACTGATTGCAGCAATGTGCGCGTATGCAGTTAGCCATGTGACAGTCAGTCATGCAATCCAGTCAGAGCAGATCATGACACCATTTAGCTAATGACTCTATTGTTATGATTTGCCACTGGGTAGACTCACCAGCCACCAGCGCCGAAGGCCCAACTGTGAGAGTATGGGGGTGCTTGAGTGCAAAAAGAAATTGTAATAATAATTTATAAGAAGCAGCACAAGCAGGATTCAAACTCGGCTCGCCACAGTGGCTTACTAGTGCACTTACTTATTGTGCCATTGGGGCACAACACAACTGGTTTTAAATAAACCAGAGATAAAAGGAAGGGAAATGGACAAACTAAGCCACCGTGCTGTGGCGGATTCAAACGTAAATAAATCTTTAAGAAACTCTGAACTTAGAAAAGCGGACCGGCATACATGGTCACGGTAAACTGACTGTATGTGCGCCCTTTATTTCTTTTAATTCCACCTTGGTTTTTAGTTACCATCTGTTTTCTTTTCCCCAATGTGTAATTTGTGTGTGTGTGTGTGTATAAACTTAGAGCAAGTGCCAAAGTGTGACATGGATCCGTCTCTAATACAGGCAGGTGGAGCGTGCTGCACAGGCATTCAGAAGTTGGCTTTGTTGGCTTCAATAAATGAACGAAAGGGGGACAAATCACGAAGGGCCGAATCCCAGTATCCACAGAGAATCAGGAAGTAAGAGGCAGTCCTTCCGAAGTGGAAGAGGGCTGGCTCAGAGGCAGAGGTACATGGACTTCAATAAATGTGGAGAGAGTCAACCTGATGAAAGGAAGTCACACCAAATGCCTGACCTTTCCCTAAAATGATACTCTATTATCCCGCCCCCGGGGCTACTAACGGCCACTATAAGGCTCGCTTTTACCAGTGTCCCTGACCTCTTACCTCGTGCAGGGGAGCACAGAAATCTAAGGGTGTGACGGGGAGTCCTGACTAAATCTTTGCTTAAATAGAGACTCAGCCAGGTGTTCCTCGTCAAACCTTATTGCCCCAGGGCTCCTTGGGAGTTGTAGTCCCATGTTGATGACCATGACTACAACTCTAGCAGCACCCAGAGGTGACCAGCCAAATAAGAGAAGCCCAGCCCCTGGTGGTGACAGGCTTACTGTGTTGGCTTCCTCTGGTGGTGGCAGAGGAAATTGGTTGACCCCTAAAATCTATATAAATTAATTTACTCACAATGACAGCTTAATGCTTGATTTATTAAACCCAAGAACAGTCATACTGACAGAGGTACAGACATGACCAATGCTGTCGTTACTCATATTATAATTTGATGAAATCTTCAATCAGCTTGACTACAACATTAAAATATAAAAATAAAAGCAGTCCTGGGGTTGATCAGGCATTTGTGACTGAGAATAAACATGTTATCTGACTGGTGGCAGGATGTAAGATAACATAAGACTCTGTAATCAAATTATTTGCTGCAGATGGACTTGGAATTTTCATCACAGCAGTAGAATATAACTTTATATATTATGCTTATGGTTTTTGGAAGCAGACCTCTGATCCTTCTCAATACATTAAATTGTATTGTGCATATGAATAATGCAGGGCTAAACATTGCAGTGCCTTATTTATCATGTATACATTGCAGCACTGTCAAAGCCTTTTCTTCACATATCCCAGCTAGTTAGAAAGTTGAAGACATAGCAGGGTCTGCCAGGAGACATTGCATCCCTGGATCAGTAAGGGATGAGTAAGGGCCTTCAAGGTCTAGCAGGTGCAGCTTGGCAGTGCTGAGACTTGAACCCTTGACCTACTGATCAGTAACTCAAAGCCTTAACATTTGAGCTACCACTGCCCCAAGCTTGTAGTCTGGTATATTTGCCATTTTCTTTCCCCCTTTCTAACTTTTTACCTATGCTCTGATGCTCTGGTTCAATAGAAATTCTGCTATATAGAATTAATAGGATTTAAAAAATGTATTGGCAAGATGCAAAAAGAGGCAAAAATTTTATTGTACCACCACATTTCCTCTATGGAAGAAATCAAAACGGAGCAAAATAATTCAAAAATCTAAATCTGTGCATTTCATAATAAATATCTGATTATAATATGCAGTCTGTGTATTTAGGTGGCATTGTGTTCAGTGCAGTAGTGCAGCTCTATACTCATCTGTTACACTGTTGATAAATCCCCTCTTTCCTTTCTTTTTTTAGTGGTCTTTTCTTTAGTCTTTGTGCCGTCTCTGTAATCTAACTATCTAGTCTCATCTCCTGCCATTACATAATTTATGCAGGCACATGGTGTGCAGTGCTGCAGGCTGTGTGTCTCAGTGTGTGTGTGTGCGTGTGTCTGGACACATACTAGCAGTTTTTTAATGAGCTCCTTCGTTACTGTCGCTTAAATATCCTCTTCTTTGTTTTAGAGTGAGGTGAAGGCAGGATGCATGGGGAGGAGGAGAGGGAAAGCCCGGACACTCATTATCTGCTGTTAAATTATTGTGTGGTTTAGAAACTACTGTATCATTCCCCGTGAGCAACGACATGTAAATTGGCAGCCACTCTGTAAATCATCATTGTAGTGCAGTTTATATGAAAGAGGAATATCAAGCACTCTCAAAATCTCACTCTATTACTTTTCCTTTCCAGGAACGAGAATCTGTGTACTACTGTACCTAATAACACCGCACACACAACAATTATTACATTATGTTACATAATATGGTAAGATGTACCTTAATCGGTTCATTTCTTGAAAGCACAATGAACGTTTTTACTGTGATTTATAGAGCAGAGTATACACACATATCACATCTCATACATTCTCTCAAATTGCCGACTAGAAACCCAAGATAAAAGAGGGATGAGTCAGCGAATGATTTCGTATTGGTAGGATACAGTTGTCATAGTGACAGTTGTTAAAGGTGACCTCACCCTACTTAACAAGCCCAAACCCTCTGGGGGTTTTCTGTAAATGGTGTGACATCACCCCTTACCCAGAACAAGCTGCCATGGCAACAGATGATGACGGGTAACCGATGTTCTGAACAGGCCCCGCCCACAGTACTAAGGAAGAAGGCGATAAGAGGTTTCAGCGGTAGATCACCGCAGGGACTGACTCCATGGTGGGGTTGAGAAGTGAGAATGTACCAAACATTATGTGGCTGTCATGTGACACACATGAACACATAAACACATTAAGAGCTAGGCCTGGTTTACTTTACTACAGTGAATTTAAAAGAGTTGTGTTTATTAGGCCTGTTAAATACCTTTTAACATCTGAATTTCAGTCATATAATTCAAATCTGCTTTTACATTAACACAGAACAGCCACAAAAACAGCTCTGACCTTTAAAGGCATGGACGCCACAAAACCTCTGAAGATGTTCTGTGGTATCTGTGGCACAAATATCTTTCTGTGGATCTCTGGATTCAGAACAAATGGGCTTGCTTTCACCCTCCCAAGCACTGCAGTGAGTCTTGGGTGCCCATGACCCTGTGGCTGATTACCGGTTCTCCTTCCTTGGACCAATTTCGGTGTACTGTATACTGGGACACACCCCCCCCCCCTCCCCCCCCTATTTCAACCCCTTGACAGGTGTAACTATAACAAGATAATCTCATCTGAGTTACTTTTGCAAGGGTGTTCCCTGCTAAAATTGGTCCAAAGACAGACAACTAGTGAACTAGCAAGAGGGTCATGGGCACCCAATGCTCATTTAAAAGCTAGCCTATCTGCTCCAAACTCACAGAAGATCCACAAAAGGATCTGCTACTAACATCTTGGTGCCACATACCACAGAACACATATAGAGGTCTTGTTGAATCCATATGTTAATGAGTCAGAGCTATTTTGGCAGTTGTTTAGGTAGGCAGTTTTAAAGTCATGGTCAGTGTATTTAGTGTCCAAGTATATACCAATATTATGTAGGACTGGTTTTAATGCCACTGCTACCTGCTCTAAAGTAACTGTTAACCAGATATAAACAAATGAGTACAAGGTTAAAGTGTTTACTAAAGCTGAAAAGATCAATGTAGTAATATATCATGCAGCGTCATATAAATAAATACATATTAATACTTGGTTGAATGCGGTCGTCAGATTCCTCTGTGTGCAATCAAAATGGTCAATGAGTGGTTTACAAATGTCTTTGAAGTGTGGATATATTTAGTGTACTTTAGTTCTGGATTACGTTCTTTATAGGTTCTAGATACCCAAAACTTTTTATATTTATTTGGTGAAGACCTGTGGTTTAGTTGATGTGATACATTGTATCAAGTCTCAGACTAAGTAAATAGTGGAAGTGATAGCAACTTAAATGTTTGACAGTCATGTTTTGATGTTAAATCTCATTGTCAGGATGAGTGTGGATCGGATTCTGTGATGTTTAGGTCAGGGTGAGAGGTTTAACTTTTTCCAGGATGTGTAATTGAAGACATAAATAACCTGAGTACATACTTGTATAAATTGTAAAAATGTAAGAATTTTATTTGATGATGTTCTGTACATTTGCATAGAATTAAGACTGGAGATAATTTATGCATGATTTTAATATTTATTTGAAAGATTGAGTTTAGGTTTTACTACATGATACAGGGAGATATGTTTTAAACATATATTTTGTCTACAAAAAAAATTACGCCAAAACACATCAGTTAATTTACTTATAATTGGCAATGTTAAGATGGAAATGAAATTTCAGTAAGTAGCTGTCTAACACAAAGATCATTCAATTTCAGTGTAATTAATGAAGGTTTAAAAATGATGCTATGGATAGTGTTGGTGGTGGTGTTCAGGCAAGCTGGGCAAAGCCGACCTGGTTGTTCTCACGGTCGAACGCAGAGTAATAGTTTGTGAGGAAGACATCACCTAAGATCCAGAGAGGCTGGCCGTTCTGAGAGGGCAGTTCAGTAGGTGTGATGTTAACCATGCAATAGCCACTCTGGGTCTCCTGTAAACATATGCACAACGATTAGGATTTATAGTTCCTCAATATTTATCAAAACCTCTTGGTGTGTCAATAGTTGGAGAGAGGAACTTACTTGGATGTAGGCAGAGGGATACAGGGGCCAATTGTTACCACCGATGGTGAAGGTCAGAGTGGGGAGATTGTTGACCTGGCTACAGTCCACAGTATACTGTAAAAAGATTTCAGATAGCAGATTTGTAGGTACATTGCTTTAAATGCTGGGTTGGTGGAAACCCAATAGCAATGGTGGTACGAAGTTAAAAGTTACCTATGGCCTCTTCTAAGTTTAATGCCCTCCATACCCACTGACTGATTTTTGGTGGCTGGCTTCAGTTGTATAAATTTTTATTTTATTACCTCGCCATAACTATCCTGCTGTGCTCCAATAGACTGCATCAGAGAGGACAAAACACTGCTGGGGGCAGTAAGGTCGGGAGTACCAGTGTCCACAATGGCCTGGCAGCCACCATACTGAGAGCACCAGCTAGTCTGTTGTCCGGAAATCATGAACCTGATTAAGACAGTAGAAAAAAAAAAAAAACTAATTTATATATATAAAACATAACAGCAGTGCATATAGTTTTCAGAATGGTCACTAATTGCGTAGTTACTAATTAATGCTTAGAAATTTCCTAATAAGAGTGGAACATACTCCTGAATGCCAATCTGCCAGTAGGTCTCAGAAGTCACTGGTGTCCAGTAGATCTGTCCCTGATACATGTTGGTATCCAGCTCTCCAAAAGCCACCTCTCCGCCTTGATCTCTAAACAAGCAGAACCATACAGGTTTAGCTATCATGTTATCATGTTTAACTTGTATCGTTAATGCTGCAATGCTGTTACTCTCAGATGTATAATATCTGTTGCTTACAGGCTCAGATAGATTCCAAACATGTTTTGTTCAAGGAGACCCTGCTGCATCATGTTGTCCACAAGGGGCATTGCATCACCCACAGCAAGGGAAGGATAGGCCAGACCAAGAATCCCATCAAATGGCATTGACAAGAAGGGCTGGCTTGGCTCATTGGTACTCAGACCGATCTGCTGATTAGGGACTTGAATGCCAGCCAGCTAAGAAATGTTATAAAGACAGCATGCCTTTTAAACCTTAATCCTAGAAGCTTACACATGATTTACCAAAGTCACATTTGTTGCATCACATCCAATTTCTAACAAAAATGAGGAAAGTTGATTTGATTGGATGTTACCCAAACACACCTTTTGGCATTATATTTAATAAAATCCAGACCCCTAACAAGCCCCACTATTCCTATGATGGTATAATGTTGAAAATACAGCCTCTCGTTGCTTCTAAAATTATTAAATAAGCTGCATGGATGCTCATAGTATATAAAGTTTAAGCTAGAACACTTACAGTGACAGTGTCATAACCAAAGACGCCATCGAGAGCTCCAGCTCCATAGGGCAGGTAGAAGGTTTGGGAGGTGCTCTGATAGGTGGAGGACTGCTGAGGATTGAACTGCGTTTGTGCCGCTGAGGAGAGAAATGCACTCATTTCATCATGTTATACATATCTCCTTTGCAAAGTTGAGCACACATTATGCTTATAGTGTGTAATGGATTACTGTGAACCTACTGCAAGCCTGGGTGCTGCAGTACACAGAGTTGACCCACAGATTGGAAGAGCCTGTGTCAAAGAGCACTTCGAAGGACTGGGGTGGTGTGCCAACACTGATCACACCAAAGTAGTATGCCTGAAACATAGGTGTTAACCTGATTAGATGAGTATTTCAGCTGGTGTAAGATGGAGTATGATTGAGATTACTTACACCAGAAAAGGTCAAGGACTCAATAGCGGTAGTGGCCAGGACCTCTGGGGGCTGAAATTTGAGGGCTGGATCCATGTAGGGCAGATGGATGCCCTTCTCCCTCAGACGCTCCTTGATGGACTTACCCCTGTGCAGAGGAACCCTGCACAGATGGACAAAGCCTTGGTTAAACACAGCAGAACTTTATTCACAACATATGCACACAACCTGTGCGTATTAAATGAAAACGAGCAACAAGAGTCATCAACCAAATGATAAAAACATAGAACTTACTTGATCACTGCTTCTGAGAGGAAGAGGAATGACAAAAGGATGATTAGGCCCTTCATTTTGAGTCTTGTTCTCTGTTTGCCCAGAATGAACACACACAAATCATACGCAGAGCACAGGCCTTTTATATTCACACAAGCCACATATCATTACGCGTGCAAACTCGTCTTTACGTATGCCAGTTCTTTTCTCATTCATGGAAACACTCACCAAATGCCAGGCTTTAATGATAAGACACACAAACAAGACTTGTACCAGGAGCTAAATCTCAGAGGCAAAACATTAAAAAGGAAGAAATCAATTGAATCAAATTAAGAAATCAACTGATTTGGTCTCTTTAAAAATTTACCCAAAAGTCTCAATACTGTATTGTGTGATTAGTAAGTCTGATTTACTTCCAAAACCTGCTATAATTTCAACATTTATTAATGTATTCATCACTGAATTACATCCTGACACTAAGTTTCTTTTAGCACCCTAAATCATGTATAATCATGTTATGTGTAACAGAATGTTATCAGAGTGTTTAGTATTATCAAACTACTATATCAAAATAGTTTGTATCAAGGACATCACTAAGCAGCCCAGTGCTAGATCACGACATGATGTCAACCCTGGTGAGTGCACCGGTCACTGGAGTTCTAGCACCCGAATTCAGACTTTAATAGCTGAGCCAGTGCTGAAGTAGGCCATAGCCATCTAGAACCATGGAAGAGAGGCCCTTCAGACCATTTTTATGACAAGTTTCGGAAAGTGTTTGACTAGGAGTGCCGAGCATCTGCTGTACACAGGTTTCTTCCTCATGGAAAAGAAAGGAGAGGTCTCCGGCCCTGCACTGACTACCACAGCCTCAACCAGGTCACTCATAAATACCCTTATCTCCTACCTCCTGTACTATCAGTGCTTGTGCAGCTATGGTCAGTCTGGATTTTCACTAAGCTGGACCTCCATAGTGCCTACAATCTGGTGCACATCTAGGATGGGGATGAGGGGACGACCACCTTCCGTACAACATTTGGCCACTATGAGTACCTGGTGATGCTTTACAGCCTCTCCTCGGCACCGAGCGATTTTTAGTGCCTCATAAATGATGTGCT
Source organism: Duopalatinus emarginatus (assembly GCA_028565595.1). NCBI lineage: Eukaryota > Metazoa > Chordata > Actinopteri > Siluriformes > Pimelodidae > Duopalatinus > Duopalatinus emarginatus. The sequence goes on along the minus strand of JAOVVF010000032.1, from coordinate 5,326,889 downwards.
GAGGGAGATGTTCGGCAAGATCACCACTGCCTACATCAGTGACATCCTGATTTATTCAGAGACCCTGGAGGACCACATCCAACTTGTCCAAAAAGTTCTCACTTAGCTGCTTCAGAACTATCTCTATGTGAATGGGAGAAATAAGAATTTCATGTGTCCAAAGTCAGCTTCCTTGGGTATGTCATTGATGTCCATGGCATCCACATGAATAAGGACAAAATGAGGGCCAACCAACCTCCTGAAGGGCAGGGATAAGTGACTGTGATGGAACCCGGTAGCGGAGTCTGTTTTGCACACCTTAAGGCTGCCTTCAGCACTGCACCCATCCTTCTCCATCCTGATCCAGCAAAACCATTAATTGTGGAGGTACTTTAGACACTGAGGGGGGGGCCATTCTCTCTCAAATGGGAAGAGAGGCGCCCAAACTCCATCCAGTAGCTTTCTTTTCTCAAAAACTGACCTGGGCAGAGAGGAACTATCGTGTAGGGGACTGGGAACTTCTGGATAGCTCGCACAGGTGGAGTGGATGCACTTCCAAATTTTCACAGACCACTGTGACCTGGAGTACCTCAAAACTGCATGCAGGCTCAACTCGAGGCAAGCATGTTGGGCCTTGTTCTTTGAGCAATTTGACTCCATGATGTCCTATTGCTCAGACTCAAAGTAAGGCAAGCTGGATGCCCTCTCCTGAGTGCATTCTGTGACTCCCATGCATCTGCCAACACCATCTTCCCATCCACGTGCTTCCTCCGGTTGGTCGAGTGGGAACTGAAGCAGGAAATTTCAGCCCAGACCCAGCAAGGACCTCTGCCTCATGCCCTGCTAACCTTGTCTTTGTCCCTGCATGTACTCACCACAAACTGCTCACATGGGCTCATTGTGCTCCTGGAACCAGACACCCAGGCATTCACTTCTCCCGATCCTCCTCCTACCTGAACAGCCAACTGTGCACCTTTTGCCACAGCAACCCCCAAGACTGGGCACAGTATGTCCCGTGGGCTGAGTACGCCTAGAACTCCGTCTGCCACCAGAATCAGACCATACTGTGTACTGGGATTCCAGCCACCACTGTACCTTTGGGACGCCACATCCACAGAAAACCCACCTTCGGCGGAGTGAGTGGAGTGAGCTGGTCTGGTCTAAAACACATTAGCACCTCCGGAAAGCAAATGAAATGGCACGTTGACCACCGACGTGGAGAGACACCCCTGTCGCTCTTGTGTCTTGTTCTCAGTATAGAACCTGCTCACCATCAGCAAAAAATGTTAAGTGCCGGTTTCATTAGTCTATAAAGAACGAGTCTCATACATGCTGGAGCTACCTGCTAACTCCTGGTTATCACCTTTGTTCCACGTTTCTCAGGTCAAGCGCCATGTTCCTGGATCCCTTGTCCATGAAATCCTCCTGCTCCCCTGGACGATGATGGTCAGCTCACACAGTTAGTCAGCTCCTGGACCTGAGGTGTAGAGGTGGGCAGTTTCAGTACCTGGTGGAATGGGAGGGCTAAGGCCCTGAGGAGAATTCTTGGGTGCCTGCAGGGGACATCCTTGACCCTATGCTCTGTAATGACTTTCATGCTCGGTACCCCCAGAAACCTTTCCCCCAAGCTTGTGCAAGAAAGACTAGCTCCTGGTGGTAGGTCTTTGGGTGGGGGGTTATTGCTCTGTCACGCAACCCATCGGTAGAGCTCTGTCACGACATGTCGTGTGTGTTTGCCATCCTGGTTAACCTTACGTGTGACTGTTTTGGATTTCTGCCTCTTGCAGGAAGTATGGTTTTCACTACCTACAGAATATCTCCACAAGGTTGACCTACCAAGTATTAGACTGATATATCTATTTCTTCTGATGATCAATATATATATTTCAAAAAATTAAAAAAATGTATCATTAAAGTGTTTTTCATTTTAATGTTTTTTTTTTCATGGCATGGACCCAGTGATTCTCAAAGTTACACCATTCTTACAACTTATTTTGTTCTTCATATCTCAGTGGAAAAATAAATATTATTATAATTATAATAACATGAGGGCTTATCAAGGTCACTGCTATCACTGTATACTTTCTTTAAAGTCTTGCCAAAGGAATAAAATGTCCACTCTCTTATCATTAACATAAGGGGGAAATCTAACTGCTATCAAAAACAACAAAAAACACAAAAAGCTCAAGGTTACGGCAGTTTATTTACATTTCTAGCTTTATTAGTTATTCTAGTATTAATATTACTGTAACTGTGTAGTTATAATTTACAAAGGATTGATAACCAGTAGTGGATCATACTTGTGTGGTAGGTGTCCTCTGTATAAATATCAGGCATTCATCACTAAATTCATCTTCATAAACTCCTAAATCAACTCCTTTACCTCCCATACATATCTCATAACATATAATAAAAATAATAGGACTAAAAAACTGTCCAGGGGGTGTTCTTGCCTTGCACCCAGTGATCTGATCCTGGGTGGGCTCTGGACAAACTATAGCCGTGAGGGACATGGAGAAGTGGTTCACCTTCTATGGATCACTTTTGGTAGGTATTGTCAACTGCATACCATTCTTTTGACAAGGACCAACTTGTAATGCCTAAACTACTGGATCTCTAAAGCAGCTTGTCTGGTGGAGGGTTCCCTGTACTAAAGGTTATGGGCACTGAAGGCTCACTTAGGTGTTTGTGGGAGTGAAGGTTGGCACTCTTTATTATAAATATAACAATTAGGGACAAGGATGGAGGACCATGTGACATTGTAGTACTGTATCTGTCCTGGAATTACTATCTTGGAATATTTGACTCAGTCTTGGAATGTCGCTGCCAAATATCAGGAATGTTAATAGGCGATGATAAGAAAGTGTGCATATTCTGGATTGCCAAAACCTGCATCAAAGTGACGGTAAACCCTTCATCCACAGTTCCTTTCAAACTTCCTTTCACTGCTGTAGCATGGGCTCTATTATTAGCTCAAATGTATGTATCCTCTATTTGCTGTAAGACTTTACATCAGCATTTATTAAGATGCTAACATGGGAATACTTGATGCTCTCAGGTCTCAGGTCATGTGCTTTAGAGAAAGAGTTTAAGGCTTCTATATTAATTTGCTAGTAGTCTCTATGTATGGATTGTCAGTTCTGACAGAGGAAATGCTTCTTGGATGTTTGCCATTCATGCCTTTGACTTTAAAGGTCGTTTTTAAAATGATGTTGGATAAGTTTGTAAGAATCTGCCAGAAACATTTGGACGAGGATGCAAACTTTGTCATTTTTAGGTCAGAGCTCAGGCAGATTTGGCTGACAGACTACTGGAGTCTAGACTGAAAAGATGAATAGCCAAATCTACTATGTGTTTTATCAACCCTTTATCTTATACCCTTTCATCAATTAAAAATAGGAAGATTTGCTTTGTCATTGGGTACAGAGGTTTGGGGTAATCCCAGTCTACCACAGAGATCTTCCACTGTCCATTTTAATTAATACAGATAATAATGATGCCAGTGGTCTTTCGACAATTTGGGCAAGGTTCATTTTGTTGTTATTAAACACAAAACAGTATGTCCACAGGGATATTTCACCAAACATCCAGTAGGAAAGCAGGCCTTTGTGCTAAGCCACATATGGTAAAAAAATCCCATATTGATGACATTTTCTATGCACACATCCGATTACAATACAGGGTTTCTTCAGCTGTACACAAGAAGTGCTGTTCACTTTAAAGGGTCTTTATTTCCATCAAGCTTTTCAGCTAGAAACTGTAAGGACCTGTGACGGAGGGGGTTTGTTGCTGGGCTGTAGTAATCCTTACATGGTGAAATATGGCTCATTTGTTTCATACCAGTGATAAACTCTCAGGATTGCTGATTGCATATTTAATTGAAAATCGCCCAATACCGATACATAGCTGATCGGTACTTCCATCTGTACACTGTATGTGGTAATATTGTAGAGACAAGTTTAATGTCAATCCATGGATTGAAAGAGTGTAGCTCAAGAACTCTGGGGTGGTGCGTTGATGCATTATGGCATAGTAGTATGACGAATCACAGTTATTAAACTGATCATGGGGCTGCTGTAGGCTTGTGGTTAAGCCTTGTGACCAGAAGGTCCCCAGTTTAATCTCTGCAACTGTCAAGACTTAAATGAACTGCCCTAGAGCAAGGCATATAGGGGCTGCCCACCACTCTGGGCATATGTGCTTACTGTGAGTTCACTAGTGTATATGTGTGTGTTTCACTGCAGGGATGAGCCAGCTATGGAGGTCAGTTCAAAGCTCACTTATACATGTATGTACTTCACAGCTTACTGTAGTACCATTGGTCTGACAAAAACTGGAACAGTTTCCACTGTTGTCCTTAGATATAACCTAATCCTGATATTCACACATAAGGGCTTGCTAAGGTGGAACCAGGAAGAAACCAATATGAAAATATTTTTGGACATTTTATACAGTGTAAAAAATGTTTTGATTTATTCACATAACCCTCATTTTGTACTGTCCCTAAACTTGTCAATATTCAATATTCTTAGCAAATTACTGGTCTGCCGATTATGATTTTGACTTCTGACTAATATCCCCCTAACACAGCCACTGACTTGGTACATATGCTTTTCTATACAGATTTGTGTTTGTCTGTAGTTTATTATGGAATTGGATTAATTGTTACTCTACAGAATTATCTATATTTGGGATTGTTTTCAATGACCAGATTCATGCTTTGTTTTGATAGCTCAATGGTTGTCATAAAGTTGTTTAATTAGGTAAATCACCCAACAAACTTATTTATAGTGAGATGTCATGGCTATTTAATTGCACACATGTGGCTTTCTGATGGCAGAAACAGTTCAGGGGTTTAGAGCAAAATGATTATATAATCATTATTGTTGTGTTTTATCTGTAACAAATTTGAAAACTATTTAGAAACCCAGCTCTTTCATAATATGTAGATACATGACATATAATCCCTAGTCAGTATCAGTCTCAGGTTTTGTAACAGCACAAAAAGTAGTAAATTGTATGTCATTATGAATAAGTACCTCGCTGTAACCGCCCTTTGTGCTTCAAAGAGAGGACAGGACAGAGGTAGGGGTATTTAAAGCTTGGGGTAGCCACATGCTATGAGCAGTACCCAGTGCTTCAATCTGAACCCTGAGCCAGATTAGTGTGTATGATTGGAAGAATTTCATTATATTGTGATTATGAACTTAAGACATGGCAGAAGTGATGTATACAGCAAGAGCTGATATCAAAGTATATAACTTTTATAAACTATTATAACTATAGTTTTAGTAAGAAATGCATAAGAACTTACTCATGATGAATGACACTTTCTCCTGAATGCTAGTAGTGTCTGGTGTCCAGTACTATCTGGTGTCCAGTAGACCTGACCCTGATATATGTTGGTGTCCACGGCACCGAAAGCCATCTCAGTGCCTGATTAAAGAATCACATGTGGACAGGATTCGCTATCAATTTATATCAACACAACAATGAACAAAATCACTGTAGTTTATGTATTGTTAGAATCACATATCAGTCACATTATTAATACTTTATTACTTTTTCTCATTTATGTAGAAGATCATTCCAAACAGGTTTTGTTTGATGAGACCTGCTGCAGGTCTGTAAAGGGACATATAGTAGTTAAGATATTGGACTTCTGATTGGAAAGTCATGAGTTCAAATCCCACCACCACCAAGCTTCCACCGTAGGGCCCTTGACCACGGCCCTTAACCCCCAACTGGTCGGTTGTATAAATGAGAAAAATGTATGTCGCTCTGGGTAAAGGGCGTCTGCTAAATGCATGAATGTAAATGTAAAAACGTAGTACATACTGTACATACAGTACAGTCACAGACTGATTCACATCAGGCATACCAGCATGTTTTTGGAGCTGAATAGAAAGCTGAGAACCTGCAGGAAATATAAAGAGACCCAGGGAGAACATGTGACACACAGTCCACACACACAGTCAGTAAACCAAGCTCAGGATCGAACTGGGGACTCTGCAGCTCTGAGGTAGCAATGTTAATCATGCTGTCAGCGTCCTGTCCGGGTTTTTTTTTTTTTTTTTCTATAATGAAAATGATCTCATCTTTTACCTGAAATTATCTTCATAGTGTTCATGACTATAAATGATTCAACATTACAAATTACGCATTTACTTAATCACATGGCATATTAGGTCATTCAAAATATGGGGGTGTACGTGTGAAAGAGACAGAGGTGATAACCGAGCTGCTTTTAAAAAAAACAAGCTTCAAGTGTTTCAAGTGTGAGTTGTGTATCAAACATGACGTTGGCATTTCTGTGCGTCGAGCTGATTGCAGCACGTCCTTTACAGCTGCACACAGAAAACGTGCTCGTATTCATTTCGCCATGTGACAGTCAGTCATGCAATCCAGTCAGAACTGATCATGTTACCAGCTTTAGGAAGCGTGTAATGCTGTGTGTCATTCTCATCCACCACAGTTGCCGATACCACTTAGGTAATGACTCTGTATGAATGAATTGACTCACAGTGAGCTCTCACTCCTTATATTATAATTCTATAAAATGTTCAATCAGCTTGATTAAACCATTAAAATAACAAAAAATAAATAAAAGCAGTCCTGGGATAGATTAGGCATTGTGGGATCTTTGTGACTGAGAATGAACATGATGTCTGACTGATGGCATGAGATAAGATAAGATAAGATAAGATAATATAAGATAAGATAAGATACGACTCTATAATCAAATTATTTGCTGCAGATGGACTGTGAATTTGCATCATTGCAGTACAATATAATATTATGCTTTGTGTTTTTTGGAAGCAGACCTCTGATCCTTCTCACAACATTAAATTATATTATGCATATCAATAATGCAGGGCTAAAAGTGCCTTATTTATTACGTATACCTTGCAGCAAAGTCAAAGCCTTTTCTTCACATATCCCAGCTAGTTAGGATGTTGAGGACATAGTGATGGGTCTACTGGGATAAGTCCCCTGGAGCGGAGATGGTTAAGGGCCTTGTTCAGGGCCTAGCAGTGGTAGCTTGGCAGTGCTGAGGCTTTGACCCTTGACCATCTGATCAATAACCCAGAGCCTTAACTGTTTCAGCCACCACTGCCCCAGGCTTGCAGGCTGGTATACCATTTTCTTTCCTCCTTTCTTCCTATTTACCTTTCCATCTGATGATCTGGTTTTGGTAGATAAGCTGCTATATAGATTTAATAGGATTTTTAATAATTTGCAAGATGCAAAAAATGTATTGTACTTCCACATTACTGTTATGGCAGAACATTAACTGTGCATTTGATAATCATACTTGATTATAATATTTGTGGACTTCATGCAGTCTGTGTATTTAGGTGGCATTGTGTTTAGTGCTCATCTGTTACATTGTTGATAAATCTCCCCTTTCCTTTCTCTAGTCTTTCTTCCGTTTCTGCCATCTAACTATCTAGTCTAATCTCCTGCCATTACATAATTTATGCAGACACATGGTGTGCAGTGCTGCAGGCTGTGTGTCTCAGTGTGTGTGTGCGTGTGTTTCTGGACACATACTGGCAGTTTTTTAATGAGCTCCTTCGTTACTGTCGCTTAAATATCCTCTTCTTTGTTTTAGAGTGAGTTGAAGGCAGGATGCATGGGGGGGAGGTGAGGGAAAGCCTGTACACTCTGCTGTTAAATTATTGTGTGGTTTAGAAACTACTGTATCATTCCCCGTGAGCAATGACATGTAAATTGGCAGCCACTCTGTAAATCATCTCTGTAGTGCAGTTTATATGAAAGAGGAATATCAAGCACTCTCAAAATCTCATTTTATTGCTTTTCCTTTCCAGGAACGAGAGTCTGTGTACTACTGTACTTAATAACACAGCATACACAACAATTACATGCTATTACATAATATGGTAAGATGTAGCTTAATCGGTTCATTTCTTGAAAGCACAATAAGTGTATTTTCTGTATCACATCTCAAATTACATTCTCTCAAATTGCTGACTAGAAACCCAAGATGAAAGAGGGATGAATCAGCAAATGATTTCGTATTGGTAGGATGTAGTTGTCATGGTGACAGCTGTTAGAGGTGACCTCACCTAACTTAAAAAGCCTAAACCCCCTGGGTTTTCTCTGCTAATGGTGTGACATCATCCCTTAACCAGAACCAGCTGCCATGGCAACAGTTCTGAACAGGCCCCGCCCACTGTACTAAGGAAGAAGCGATATGAGGTTTCAGCTGAGGCAATGACTCCATGTTGGGGTTGAGAAGTGAGAATGTAGTAAACATTTTGTGGCTGTCATGTGACACATGCACACATAAACACACATACAAACACACAAACACAAGATATTAGCCATTCTTCACAGAAAATGGTCTGATTATGATCTTATTTCTAGTTTGGGCCCGCCAGGAAAATCGAACCGTGAACGACCAGTATATACTAATATACCCTTGATGGACCTTATTGATCCATTGACTAATTTATTGATTCTGTAAATGGTTTCTTGAGAGCTAGGCCTGATTTATTTCACTATCGTAAATTTCCTAGAGTTGTGTGTTCATCAGGTCTGTTATACCTATATATTTCAAATCAGCCTTAACATTAACACAAAACACCCACCGAAACAGCTCTGACCTGTCAAGGCATGGGCCCCACAAGACCCCTGAAGGTGTTCTGTGGTATCTGTGGCACAAATATATTAGCATCATATCTGGTCCAATCCCACACAAGATCCACAACAGGGTCTGCTACTAACATCTTGGTGCCAGATACCACAGAAGACATTCAGAGGTCTTATTTTAATGAGTCACAGCTGTTTTGGCAGCTGTTTAGGCAGGCGGTTTTAAAGTCTTGATCAGTGCCACTGCTACCTGGCTGGTGTGGTACAGTGGTAACATCATCGGTTTCCATGTGACAGACCTGGGTTCGATTCCAGGTCTGGGCAGCCAGTCTATGCTACACCAATAAGGGTCCTTGGGCAAGACCCCTAACA
>JAOVVF010000032.1:5284123-5306623 GCA_028565595.1 Duopalatinus emarginatus | reverse complement strand
AGACTTTTACAGAATTGAGTCTTCTGTGAGATAAGTCTCTTTTTCCGGCTGGTTTAGGCTGTGCAGGATTTTGCTGAGAGTAGGTGATGTCCTGTTTAAATATACACACCATGAATAAATCAAAAAGTGGGATGTGCTTATCTCGCTTTCCCGCTTCATCCCAACCAGAGAAACTGAAATGACTGCATTACCGCTTACTCGGCCTCTCTTCCTCGTCAAATCAATTTTATTTGTATGGCGCTTTTAACAATAGACATTATCACAGAGCAGATTTAAATTTAGATCTGTCATATGCAAGCCTGACGTGACAGTGGTGAGGAAAAACTCCCTGAGATTACATAAGGGAAAATTATGTTGACAGGAATCAAAGATGAGCACAGCCAACCCGAGTCAAAGTCATATGCATGTAAATGAGCTCCAAAACCTGACCAGGAAAATCAGAAAGTAAAGTGGTAATGAACATACTGAACTATAGTTGTGATCAGTAGGAGCACCTGTACACCTGCTCATTCATGCACTTATCCAATCCAACAGACATGTGACAGCGGCACAGCAGAAAACCGTGCAGATACAGGGCAAAAGCTTAAGTTAGAGAGAGAGAGAGAGAGAGAGAGAGAGAGAGACGTACAAGGAGTCCCAGTGATAAGCCCCATACCATTATGGAGACACCACCAATCTGTACCAGTTTTTTTTAGCCTGTTACTGTTTTTCTGCCAGTGACATATATAATAATATTTAATTATCTCTTTTTATTGCACCTGTCAAGAGGGTGGGATATATTACACAGCAAGTGAACAGTCAGTTTTCAAAGTTGATGTGTTGGAAAAAGGAAAAATGGGCAAGTGTAAGAATCTTTGACAGCAGGTCTTGTAGGATGTTACTGGTGGTAACAGGACAGCCAGTGAACCAGCGACAGGGTCATGGGCAACCATGGCTCACTGATCTGTGAGGATGGGCCTGTCTAGTCTGATCCCACAGAAGACTTGTCTAACACTTGTTTGACAATGTTATGTGTGTGAAAAATCCGATCATAGAACAAATCTGAGTCTTTCCGATTAATTGTAGTTAATGATCTATATTTATCCAGAAATGCTCATGAAATATACCACAAAGATTTATTTAGTAATAAGAGTAGTTGTAATGCCAAAAAGATTGCTTATAGAGCTGCACTGGTAAGTGCTAATATTATTGGCACCCCCGAAATAGACATTTACTCCCCTGTGGTCATTACCAAGGGTTGGAGGGATCTGTGAAATATTCAGTAGCACTGACAGGATGTGATGGATTTGTAAGAAGTGCTGGTTCATCTAACTGCCTGTGCAGGTTTCTACAGTCCTGGTATGTCCTCTCTGCCCACTGCAGCATCCTGATGACATCTAATACTGCCTTAGCTGTGTCTTTGTGTGTGTGCGAGTGTGTGTGTGTGTGTGTGTGTGTGTGTGTGTGTGTGTGTGTGATAAAGCTTGGACTTTTCCTCCTGTGCCTTTTCCATGCTTCGACTTCGACAGATACTTATGTATTACTTATATATTACTTAATCGTAAAATATTTTATAATTTACTGTCTCCTTCGTTCTTTCTTTCTTTTTATGTATGAATCCCTGTCTACCCCCTTGCTATTCACCCTCCTCCTGTGTTTTACATGCAGCTCATGTAGAGACGTTCATTCACAAGATCTCTGCAGGTTCGGTTGTGTCAGCAGAATAGTTTTAGCTGACGTAAGGCTTGCCTCCAGTAGTGATGGCCGTGCTGATCAGGATGTGACCGCGCCCTTGGGTATTTAAGAACAGTGGCAGTTTGTTGTATCTTATATGATTATGGGCTTAGGTCAGATTCGATTGGTCTGCTAGCATTAGTTAGCATTATCGATCATGTCATAGAACTGCACTGATAATTGATTTGTGTGTTTGCAGTGCCGTCTGTGGAAGAGATGAACAGACAGGGCTTGTTCATTCGCATATGGAATTAACTGCATTGCGATACTGCAGATGGGAAATTAGCATCTTCAGCCTACTGACAAACCACAAGCCACTTAATAGTAGTAATAGGCTTTGCAGTGTTTATTGTTTGTAAATGATACATTTAATGATCACTCAGATATTGAACATTGAACAAAAAATACACTGAAGTGCCGGAAAAACGGGTACACCAGTCTAACAGTCTTGGGGCATGGACTCAACAAGTTTTTGGAAATATTCTGTAGGTAATGAACACCATAATTCCTGCACAACTGCATGGAATTCCAGATGTGTCCTATATCAAATTAGTGTCCTCGAACCATAATCTGGCATCTCTGGGCCTGTTGTCCTGTTGGAAGAGGACAAACCTATCAGAATGAATGCAAGACATGAACGTGTGTAACTAGTGAAGTCACCAACCTACTGTGCTTGTATATACAGAGGAATTAGACCTCCACATTTAACTCTTCTTTGCCATGAAACATGCACACTAGTAAACGCACAATAGAAGGCAGTAAACACACAAGCCCCTATCCCTGGCGCCGTTAACCCTAAGAGGTTAGGTGCATTGTCATGTATTATTGGTATGGTGGATCAGACTGGCTGTATAACAAGTCAGTGACATATTGTATAAAATGGCCTTAACAATAAAGAAAATTGAATGTATGCTGAATATGTAATATGACACTGCTGAGTTAGTAGGTCATGATTTTGAAATACTCAGGCATGATTAAGCTTCTCATTATAGAAACCTAGTGACTTGTTTTAGTGCCAAGTGAGTGAGTGAAGTACATTTTTGACCACTGTACTGTGGAATCGATTGCCGCATTTGACCAATCTGTGCAGTGAAACACACACACATACACACTAGTGAACACTAGGGGGCAGTAACAACAAATGCCCAGAGCAGTAGGCAGCCCCTATCCACAATCCTCAGGGAGCAGTTGGGGGTGAGGTGCCTTGCTCAAGGCCACTTCAGTCTTGTCTTGTCGGTTGTGGAGATCGAACCTGGGGACCTTTTGCTCCCAATCTTCCTTATGTTCATTTCCAAAGCTGAGCTTAAGGCTCATTAAATCAGGCAGTTAAATTTAAATAGCCACCACCCTATATTGTGTACAGTAGAAAAGTGCCCTGAATTCTTTTCAGGTTGACCTGACATACATATCCACAAACACAATCCTCTGTAGACTATATCAGCTTCAGTGTTTTTACACACACAAGCCTTTACTGAAATGGAGTCTTAATATATAAAGCACAGTAAAGTTCTGTTCCAGGACCAGACACAAGGCCTGTAATACATCTATCTTTTACTTTACTGGAAATCATCTCTGCTGAAATCTGAGTGGCTTTTTATCGATTTCTTCTTTTGTATGTCTCAATATCTTTTACATTGTACTTTATATTTTATATACTGTAGATATAAAATGTTGCCTCACATGCTACGTTTATAATCTAAAACGAATGTAGGAAACGTATAGATGTGATGGAATAATGGCTCATAATATACAACAGTAAGAACCCTTGGTGATTCACTGATTCCCAAAATGCACAGCAGACAGGCAAGATGGCCGCAACCATATCAAGTACTTTGTTTCCCACCAGTTCTTAGTGCTCAGAGTTTTAGTTCTGTTTTTACCACCCATGTTGTGTTCTGTTGATTATGTTGATTGTGTGCACCTGTGGTTAGTTAGCCCTGTCTTTCTCCCTGCTTATTTAAACCCTATCTTTGGGTCTGTTATTGTAAGTAATTGGATATCTGTGTGAGCCTGCACCAAGCTGTTTAGTGAGACTGTAGTCCTGGTCTTCTGCTATTTTGCCCTGTTAAAATTCTGATTCTATTCTCTAAAATCCTGTTTGCAACTGGCATGACCTGTCCTTGTTGGACTGTGTTTGTGGACTTGTTTACCCAATTGTTAAATTAACACCAAGAGAATTATTTCCTCTCTTGCCCTAGCAAGTATCTCTGCTCTCCACACCTTACAACAATACTAGAGGCAGCTGTTGGCTTTGGTTAAGAAACCAGCCTTGTGATCGGGAGGTCCCAGGTTTGATTTCTGCACTGATAACATGACTGAAGTGTCCTTGATTAAGGCACCTAACCCCCAACTGTTCCCAGTGTGTGCATTCATTAGTGTGTGTCTTTCACTGCACGGATGGTTTAAATGTGGAGGTGAAATTCCTGTGCAAGGACACAGTGGTTAGTGAGTCACATCGCTTTAATATTCTGACCAATACTCATCCTTAAAAGAAACTTAGGAGAAACACAAAATCGAGAGTTCTTTTGCAAAAAATATACACAAAGTTAGACTTGGATTTGATTACTGAGATAAAATTCTGATATTGTGCAGTTTATTTCTACGTCAGTGAAGTTTTTTTTGACGTTCTCAGGAATGGATTAGTTCAGAAACTATGTAGTCAGAAACTAAAGATAAGTGAGGCGAAAACAAAGGAACATTTTAAGATCTTGAATTGGAATCAGGCTGAGACGACAGGAAGGATTTAAGAAGTGTGAGAAAGATCGTCACATAATTGATCGCATTATGTCTAGGAGTAATAGACTGGACAGAGAATGTTTTTATTCAGAATTATCCATTCCTCTGGGTACATACATCAGATATACTGTTTTATACAACAGTTAGTTCCAACGACGCAAGCTGATTGGTTAGAAGTGGTCTAACTAATTTTTTTACAAACACTCTGTCACTCCAGTGAAGGCAGTTTTGGAATTAGTGTAAAAAAAATCATACAATGAACCAAGATATAATGTAAATGCCCTGAACAAAATGAAACAAGAATGACCTTATATGAAACTAAAAGGATTAAGAGAAGAGTACACAAAAAAAAAAAACAAACAAACTAGCAAGAAAACAATAGCAAGTGGGAAACACTATTCAATGTGCTGGTCTATGTAAGAAGCTGGAGAATGAGCTGCAGGCTGTACAGTGAGTGAGTGGAGTTTGTTACTGTTTCAGAGCAACACGCTGCTTGTTGACACCTATAATTTGGCAGAAGGAAATGCTAACATTAAAACATATTGAACACTATGTTCATGGCTCAACGCATTCGGCTTGTGCAACAGCTCTTGTGTTCTATTGCTTTATGAACAGCTTGTTTTTGTAGGACTCATTTTAGCCTGTGCTTTGTTGCGATCCTGAATTAGCAAATATTCTTGAAATACTTATGAGACATGCTGATCTCTTACTTTCTGATAATGTATTTCAGTTTAATACTGTAAAGCTTTACAGAGAGCACCAAATGTCATTGTGCCTTGTCTTGCAGGACTCCCTTATCCTGGAGAAGAGTGATGTCCACCATACTGTGTGCTCGTTCCAAGATGACTTCCAGGAGTTTGAGATGATTGACGATGAAGACGAGGATGATGAGGAGGATGAGGATGGAGAGGCAGATCCTGATGCTCCACCCTCTCCTTCTGCATCTCCTCCTCCTTCCCCTACTTTAGGTTCGCTTAAGAGCCGTCCCACAACCTTAAACCTGACCAGTGCAGTTTCACAGGTATACACATGAACACACCATATTACTCCATTTAGCTTTGAAATGCAACTGTAAGGCACAAATCTGTCATTTGTTGTCACCATAGGATTCCTTGAACAACAACAGTAGTGTATCTCCCCGGAAGTCAAGCTGGCAAGAATCTCTTCGCAACTCACAGGGTAAAATATTGACTCTGAATATGAATATCAAAGCATGTGTGTAATTTCATGAGAGATGCCCGTGCACCAATATGTTTTGCAGTTATTATTTGTATAAATCAGATAATTCATTTTTGCTATGTACACAAGAGTTAAGTAGGCATTCTGAAACTTCTGATACTCTTCTTGCCTGTCACATCAGGTCGTATGTCTCCAAACCACACTTGCCTTGAGGATGGGTCCCACGTTACTGGCACATGCACAGTGGCTCCTGGCACCACCGTCTCTGCCAAAGGTACTCCCCCAAACCCACCTGGCCACTGTGGTCTCAATCAGTCACCTGGCAGACCGCTGCTGTACGACTATGAGGGCAACAGACGCGAGCGTCTTGAATACGGTACAAATAAAAACCCTGACTCTGCTAGTGGCCCATCGACATGAACAAACATTTACCACCCTGATCCTGAGGTCCCAAGTGTTCTCAACATCACATCCACTTTGTCTACTTTGAAAAGTATTTAAAATGGACAACAGTAGAATTTTCTGACCTAAACTTGTGTATGTCCTCTTTGTACACCTCTCTTTGTCTTTATCTATTTTCATAATTTACTCTTTTCGTCCCTCTTTACTGTTCTTCCTCAAATCAGGTTCCTTTGGTCAGCACAACTCTTCAGGCGGTCCTGAAGTCACTGAGGTAAAGCCTACTGCTGATGGACCTCTTGAAGAACGTGTCTCCTCGGGTGATGATTGCACCTCCCAGTGCTCTGATACTGAAGTTGACCATGACCTCAACGTCTATGCCAAACGGCAACAGTACCGTCCTCGACCTGACGACACATACACCATTACTACAGAGACTGCTGATGACCCAGAGCTGGAGAATGACCTCACGATGGATGGCACCAGCAAGTGTCTATCCACTACAGCGCCCATAGGGAATGATGCAGAGACCCCTTTTTCAGATGAGGAGTTAGATAAAGAATTTGAATGCCATTATGTAAGCCAGGACACCTTTGATCTAATATGTAAGGAAGAAGAGGGCTTATCCTATGTAGAGTTTCCTAGCATTGAACCCACAGATGCGTCTTCTCTCTCTACCTATGCGTTGTCCAGTCAGTCTGAACCCAGAGATGACTCTGATCAACCTGCTGCTGCTAGTGCATCAAATGACACAACGTCTCCTTCCTCTGACCCTGGCATTGCTGACATGAATTCCAAGCGCTATACAGAGTCAGACCACCACAGTGATGACCTTAGCTCCCCTGGATCTGACTCGGATCTTGAGGGTGAGTTGGAGGCAGAGTTTGCCTGTGGTGGTCCACTGGTTAGTAACATGATTTCATCTATCTCTGAGACGGAGCTGGACTTGACTAGTGAATCCAGCAGTGGAAGGTCTTCACACCTCACAAACTCCATTGAGGAGGCCAGCTCCCCAACATCCGACCCTGAACTGGAACATGAGCTTGATGGGGAGCAAGACAGTGGCATTGTTGGTCTGAAGACATCTCTTCTTTTGGGTCAACCTGAGCCCATTAAACAAGACCTGTCACCCTATTTGGAGCACAGTCCAGAAATACATCCTTTGGATGATGGTCAGGCCCTGATGGGACTACAGAATGTAGATGATGAGCAAGCGTTTGAGCATCAAGCTGATCCAGATGAGACTCTGCCTCCCGCTGTACCCTGTGATGACAGTGCAACTCAACAACTGCTGCTGAAGATCGAACCAGATCATAGCCTGGAAAGCTTTAAACGGTCTTTCTACCTTCCCGTTGAACCAAGACTCATGCATTCAGTGGACGATTATGATGGAACCACTGAAGGAGACTCTGAGTCAGAATCAGAGGATGAACTTAGTGAGAACTCAGACTCACCATGGCTTCTTAGTAACCTGGTCAACAGGATGATTTCTGAGGGGTCCTTTCCAATCAGCTGTCCAGAGGATTGCCTCAGGCGCTCAGCCTCAATCTCTGACACCATCTCACCCTCATCTGACCTGGACACAGAAGCCTTCAATGAAAGGACGCAGATATCAAAATGTGAAGACGACTCTGAGGAACAGCCATCAGCCTCAGATATGAGGACAGGTGGAGAGAAGGAGGACAGAAGAGACAGTTGTGGATCAGGGGAAGAACAAGAAGGCAAGGCTGTCAGCTCTTGTCTGTACATCAGCAATCCTACAAATGACACTGTTGTTCCTGTGTGCTTGGAAAGATACAGTTCCAGTGACACAAATCAGGACTGTACATCCCAGAGGTCACTGAAAAATCAACAGAACGTGGAAGAGGAGGAACCAAATAATGACTTGATGATGGACAGAATGAAGGATCTGGACTCCCCCAGCATTAGTGAGAGCATAATCAGTGACAAAGATGAGGGGCGAGAGACAAGAGTGGATCCACTTTCTCTGGAAAAAATGATGGAGGTCAAAAACAGTCTGACACTTGACATCCCTACAGCACAGACCAATCGCTGCTTCAGCCTCACATATTCCACAGATAATGATGAAGACGAGCAGGAAGCGTCACCTTTCCTGGAGGCTATTCACAATCCACCCTCACCCTATGGAGACGATACTTACCTGGACAGTTCCCCACCTATTGATGAGAGTGTCCAGGAATTGCGAAATACCTTCAATCCTGTGGGTGTCAGACCTGTGGATGATTCCCTGGCATATGACTCAGTAAAATACACTCTAGTAGTGGATGAGAATACAACTCTGGAGCTGGTGAGTCTGAAGCGATGCACCTCTGTTCTCAGTGACGACAGCGACGGACTCTCCACTGTTTGTGATGAAGAGGCTGCTGATGAGGATGATGATATCTACGGTCAGAGCCAGACTGGAGGAATGCGCCCTAATCTACTGTTGAGCTCCTCCTCAGAAGAAGACTCCTCACCAGAGGCGGACATACCTTTCTCTAAGAAATTCCTGAATGTCTTTGTCAATGGCACATCGCGATCCTCGAGTAAGTGATCTAACAACTCAAACTACATATTTACATTTCTTTTTGTAGGTGTACTCACTAGGCAATCTGTACTGTACCCAAGCACGTTTGACCCCCTAAAGTGCAGTTCTGTTCAACTAGTGTGATTTCTCCGTACCATGCCTGGGAACACTGGACCAATTCACTGGTCACTGGTCCATGTAAGTGGTGCATGCAGTGAATGCAGTGTTTGCTGGACATTTGATCTGTTAACAATGGATCTGGTACTCTTGATCATGAATTGTAGTCAGTGAGTTAAGCTGCAAGTTTATCCCTTAACCGTAAAAATCTTTTTTACACATTCAGCAGGTCACTGTGTGGCATAATCTATAAATCTAGGCGTATAAAAAGGCTGTGTGTCAGCAAGCCCAAAATGACTCCAAACAAGCCACAAAGCAAGCATAACCATTAAGTCCATTGTGCATTGCGCATTTTTCCAACACAAAATGTCGCATTGTGATGATGTAAGCGTGCTTGGGTCCAGAACATAAAGGTGAAATGGGAACACAGTTCAGCAGGGAGTGGAGAAGGGGTACAGTTGTGCTCTGGTATAGTACGAGGCTACAACTGGAAATGTATTCATTTATCTGTATATTCAGTATATTGTATATTCAGTATTCATAAAGTTTTTAAGAAAGACTGCTTTGGATTCTCATACATTACGTTTACATTTTGGTCATTTGTGCTTGTTTTTTAGGCACGGAATCATTTGGGTTGTTCTCTTGCACAATAAATGGAGAGGAGAGAGATCAGACTCACAGAGCAGTGTTCAGGTAAATGAATGATGCCATTACTATTTTTTACTGAGTTCCTAAAGAGAGAAATGCAGGCTAGCAGTAAAAAAATCGAACATGTTACCAGGGCTGTAACAAAGCAGAATCATTCTCTGACTGGTATTTTTACAGGTTTATCCCACGTCATGCAGATGAACTAGAACTGGATGTCGATGACCCACTTTTTGTTGAAGAAGAGGAGGATGATTACTGGTACCGTGGCTACAACATGCGCACGGGGGCTCGGGGAATCTTCCCTGCCTATTATGCTCATGAGGTCATTGGTCAAACCAAAGATCTGATGGGTAAGAACCAAGAGTCTACATAATCTCTATGGTCTCTATGGATAAAGACCTCAGAGAATATACACTGCATACATAGGATGGTAATAGCTCCATAATGGTATGGTGTTTGTTTAGCTAGCATTCCATGGGACCCCTGGTACATCTACAAATATCCCTGACAGGTGAATGCTATGTGCGTCTCTTTTTTGACGACTTACACCCGTTCATGCCCTTTATGCATTCTGATGGGTTTGGCCTCTGCCAACTCAACAAGGACATATAGAGATGCCAAATTACTGAACATGTCTGGGATGCCATGCAACGTGCTGTGGAAGAGAATAATCCTACACCTCAGAATACAACAGAATTGAATTGTAGGCGGTTCAGCAGGAAGCATGGCGTTCATCGCCTACAAAAGATTTCTGCAAGCCTGTGGCTTTCATGCCTCATGGGGGACCTACCAAGTATCAGTTTTTTGGCACTTCAGTGTCTTGCCTGGGCCAGTAACTTGACTGTGACTGTTACAGTGCTATGAAGCTACTGGTTACCTTAGAAGGTGCCATGATTTGTATCAATGGAAAAAGAAGCTTCTGTAGTTTTTATACATTACCCAAAACAGTGGAGTGAAGAAAGCAGATTATGTGGAGCGCTGCGATCAATTTTGATCTGTGATCAAACATTGTTCCGGGTTCAATGTGTCTAACAGGTTAAGTAATTCTTTCTCAATTATTTTTACAGCCATGAAGAGAAACCCAGCATGGATGGAGAGTTTTACTGTACAGTTTTTGGGTTCGGTTGAAGTGCCATACCACCAAGGCAACGGCATCCTGTGTGCTGCCATGCAGAAGGTAACCAACACAAAAACTAAACACATGATGAACAGCAGTGGTCACTAATATATGCTAATAAAACTATTGCTGTTATGTGTGTGTATTGTAGATTGCCATGGCGAGGAAGCGGACAGTCCATCTCCGTCCTCCATCTTTGTGTGAGCTGGAGATTAGCCTGCAGGGGGTGAAGTTGATCATGAGTCTGGAGGATGAGTACGACCTCTCAGAAGAGGTAAGAGAGAGAGAAATGGAAGGAGAGAAAAAAAAGACAGAGATTGACAAACTGACTGACCAACTGAAGTTTTTATGGTGTGTAATGTCTTTTTCTTTATCCAGTTTGACAGATGTAGTCACTTCTTCCAGATGAAGAACATCTCTTTCTGTGGATGCCACCCAAAAAATAACTGGTAGAAACACTCTATCATCACTCTATGGTTAAATACAATATATAAAATGAAGCCTTGTTCCAGTTTTTGAGCTGTGTTGTCCTCTACTTTGCCTTTGTGTCTCTGTTTTACAGTTACTTTGGCTTTATTACCAAGCACCCGGTCCTGAACAGGTTTGCCTGCCATGTCTTTGTCTCTCAGGAGTCCATGCGGCCTGTGGCTGAATGTGTGGGGTGAGCTGAACACTTCTAATGTAGTTCTTAAGCAGTGATTAGTTGGGGGAAAAAGGAAGATGCCATGCACGGAGAGTTTAGGGAGTTAGAGAGATGTAGGATGGAAAATAGGAGGGCTGGATGGGATGATGCTAATGATAATGGTGTTTCCATCACAGACCCAGTGCTGTGTGAATTATTGAACATTCTTGCATTATCCTGAACATAGAGTACAGACGAAGAAGAAGAGTTATGGCCCCTCATCAGTGTGAGAGACCCGGCCTTGTCTCATTAATATGACCTCATTAACAGAGTCATCAATTAGTCAGAGAGAGAGAAAGAGAGAGAGAGAACGAGAGAACTGCTGGTCATCTGTTACTCAGCAAAGTTTCCTTAAATCTCCAAAAGTACAATATTAGAAATGACAAGACAATTTGTTAGTTTAATAAACAAATATTTTTTATGATTTATTATGTTATTTATTATTTTTTAGGAACCCAGATTAAATTTCTAGACTTCATTTATAACCTTTAAAAAAATCATTTATTTTTTTTTTTATATTCTTTCAGAACCAGATTTTCACTCATATCACTCTATAGCACTATTCAAACGGGACTGATCGTACCTGGGGATGTGGGGTAATGTAATCTTACTTTAGGATGCATGTAAAATTTATGACAGATTCACATGGGATAAGAAATCTTAGACTGACATAGGAGCGTTTACTTGATTTGCACAAAGAGCATCATACTCAGCAGAATCACAACTTTACTGCAGAACTGAGAATAGTCCTCTAACTAAAAATATCAGGACAGCAGCATTCTGCAACCACTGATAAATTATGAGGGGATAATAAGCAATTTTATGTCCCATTTATAGCATTTATGAAATTTTAGTTTAAAAATTAGTAAGCCACTTGTTCATAACATGTATGTAGTCTATATGCTACACTAAACAAGACTTTGCTATTAGAAGCGTTGTGCCTCTGAGGAATCCTTTACCTTACCTTCTGGATTTTTGTGCTGTATGTCGTCTAACACATGAGAGTTACCACAGACTTAAATGGCCCGAGGTGGTTGGTGTGGTATAGTGGTAATATCATTGGGTTCCCATGTAAGAGACCTGCGTTCGATTCCCGGTCTGGGCAGCCAGTCTGTGCTTCACCAATAACGGTCCTTGGGCAAGACCCCTAACACAACGTTGGCCTACCTGTAATACCAGTAACCTTGTAAGTCGCTCTGGATAAGAGCGTCTGCCAAATGCCGTAAATGTAAATGTATCTGTGCTATGCATGATGATATTAAATGCCTCCTAAAGTGTCTTTATTCTTGAGATTAACCTTGAAGAATTCCCTTTGAACAGGATATGACAGAATCTTTGCACAGGTGTCGATTAATGCAGGATTAATATGACCTGTGTTACAGAGGGGTAAAATGTGCTGGAATCTTTACTGGTCTAGGAGCATGCAGTCAGTAAAAAAATGACCGACATGGTGCATTCCAATGGGACTAAAATCACGGAGAAACTCTGGTATTAATTATCCCACCTACCCATGTAAAACTAGTTCTGTCTGAATAGTGCTTGTGCCTCTAAAACACTGAATAATATCTTGTAGGTCCCTCATAGGAATGTATGACTGCAGAAATAAGGAAAAAGACAATGAACACAATACTTCCTCTAAAACGGCCCACAATTCTGTTGTATTCCGAGGTATAGGTTTTTGTGGTAGTGTTTTGTTTCTGTATGCGTTTTGACTAGCACCATAGACGTCAGTTTAGAATATGATGAGCAGAGAATGAACACACATTGCTCTGAATATTTGTGTGTTAAACCTTGGCTCTAGTCTCTGGTCTGATGAGCTGCCCTAAGGTCATCGTTTACATAATAGCCATAGTATTTAGTATAAGCACTTGTCTCATTTGTCTGCAATATTCCACTTAACCAGCATCTTGACCAGTTGACGACCCCTGCTCTAAATGTTAAAATATAAATGTTAGTAAATAATAAATGTAAAAATGTATTTAGTTATGCCTCTGATCACTTTATGATTTATTTACTTATATTTAATACTGAAATACTAATTAACAGGTTTAGTTGGATTTTAATATGTATGTACATTTGTGTATTATGTGTGTGTGTGTGTGTGTGTGTGTGTGTGTGTGTGTGTGTGTGTGTGTGTGGCTGGTTTAGACGTGCGTTTCAGGAGTATTATCAGGAGCATCTTGAATACGCCTGTCCCACCGAGGATATCTACCTGGAGTAGAGGAGAAAAAAAAAGGTTACCATGGTAACCTTTGCCCAACAACAGAAGTGTGTTCTTGGTTTTGGCCGCTTTGGGGCTCCTGGTGGCCTTTAAACGGTTTAATGTAGGCCTCGAGTTTTCTGTGTTTCCACTTGAACTGACCTGAACATGTAGGTTCAGTCTTAGTGATGCATCTGTTTGTTTCACTATTTGTTCGTTTCCTCTTTTATTTCTTTATGCTCATCCTTGAAACAGATTGCCTGTTTAACTTTTGTATGACTTAGTACCTAGGATTGTGGCTCAGTCGAGACTTTTGCTTTCTCCTGGTTTAGAAATGACAAAACTCTGACTTCACACATTTTACTGCATGGCTTTGAGGGTTATGCTGACAGACAGATATACACACAGGAAATACCTATATTTGAAATTCATTTGGAAGGATGGGTTTCGGTTTGTAAATATGTACTCGTTTGATTATTCCGAAAATACGCTGAATGAGGTTTGTAATGAAATGAACATGTAGACAGGTGTGGAGATTAGTTACATAACGACTATCTGCTCACTGTAGTAGAAGGCTCC
This sequence comes from Duopalatinus emarginatus, assembly GCA_028565595.1. NCBI lineage: Eukaryota > Metazoa > Chordata > Actinopteri > Siluriformes > Pimelodidae > Duopalatinus > Duopalatinus emarginatus. The sequence continues at coordinate 5,292,726 of JAOVVF010000032.1, read as the reverse complement.
TTGTTCGTTCTTATTACGTCATTGTGTAAATACTGTATATTTAGAGAACAGTAGGTGACTACTACAGACGTTCGTTACATCACTGTATGTAAGTAGCACCTCCATCAGCAAATGGAAGAATGAAGAGGATTGCAGGTGGCCAGGAAGGCATGTTTGTTAGCCTGAGAATAGAGAGCCCCAGGTAGCATTGGCCTCGCGCGGTCCTGTAAATTACTAACCTCTTACTAAATTACTCAAGCTCTGCTATAGCTTCCTATTCCCAATGACTCTTTGTCACGGCTCTTTGTTGGTCATCTCGTGTAATTCTCAGACTGTGCTTTAGTGCTTTATGATGCTGAGTCTATTTAGTCACTCTCTTCGTTCATTGAAGGCTAACAGGTAAATGTACAGCCAGCCTCTGACACGCTGCAGTTATCAGCCAAATTACATACCAGATGGTAAAATTTACTAGATTATTAAAAAAAGCCTAATTGAATATTTTAAATAAGGATATTAGACATAGCGTTAAAAACAACAAATAAATCATTACATCGAAATAATCTTAAAAGAAAATTCGTTTTTTTAACATTAACAATAACATTAGTATCTAATAATATAATTGTATCATTTTTAAAATCATGCTTTCATATTTACATTCTTTTTATACATTTTTTCCTGCTTGACTATGTAGACCATGTGACCTGTCATGAAGTGAAATGACTATAATGTCAGTCAAATGTTTCTGATCGCTACATATTTTATTATTTTTGAGTTGATATTGAAATACTGACTCTAAATAATAATTATAGTATAATTAAAATATAATTGGAAAAGCCAGAGATTCGGCACTTGTCCCATTCAGAATAGATTTTTTAAAGTTACAGTGTATACACTTTAGCAGTTCCTTGACTCAAAGTTTGTTTACCCTGACTTTAATAAAGCTCTCTTTTAGAGTCCTGTTAGGATCTGAGGATGACCTTGTGCTTACATACACTATATGAACAAAAGTGTTGGGACAACTACACATTACATCTAAACCCACAGGCATTAATATAGAGCTTGCCCTCATCTACAGCTAGAACAGTTTCCACTTTCTACATGATTTTTGAATCTGCTGTTGAAGCATTTGTAAGGTGAGATTCTGAGGTTGGACGAAAGAGACGTGGGTGACCATCTCAAAAGTCTTGAATGAGGATGAGGTTTTATAAAGCTTTCTTTGGGCACTGGGACACAGTCATGCTGGAACAGAAAAGACGGTTCCCCAAACCAAATGTCTTGGTATTCTGAGGCATTAATAGTTCCCTTCACTGGATCTAAAGGGCCTGGGCCAGCCCCTGAAAACAACCCCATAGCAATACCCCTCCTCCACTAAACTTTACATTTGGCACAACGGAGCCAGACAGGTAATGTTAACCTGGCATTCGCCAAACCTAGACAGGTCCAGATACCAGTGGCGGCATGTTTTACACCACTCCATCTGGTTTTTGGTGTTGAACTTGGTGATATAAGGCAGGCATGCAGCTGCTTGGCCATGGAAAATCATGCAAAGCATCTTCTGGCACATGTCATCTGCTGACGTTAATGCCAAAAATGTCACCAACTGACTTGTTGTAATGGCGGCATCCTATTACAGCATCACACCCGAATTCAGTGAGATCTTCAAACGGCCCATTCTTGTAAAGGGAGACTGCATGGCTAGGCTCTTGATTTTATACACTCATGGCAATGGAACTGAATAAAACACCTAAGAGATTAAGAGATGTGCCCCAATACTTTTGTCTATATAGTGTATATGTAGCTCGATTGTTCAAAGTCCTTTGACTGCTAGTGTATATATCATTAAAAAATTAAAATTTGTAGTACAGTACTGGTTGGAAATGTAGTCTGATGTCAGTCATTAGTAACAACATAGTGAGCATGTCTGGCTTATAATTTTCTCCTTCATATTTATTTTTAGTCCTTTCCCTAACCTTCACTGCTTCATGGCTAGACTGTACAGAGTAGAGCGCCCCCTTCTGGCCATATATGGTTCATGCCCTGTATGACTGAAATAAACATCTGAATTAAATTTACACAACAGTAAAAGCACTGAAATAGGAATAGAAAGGTTAAGCGTTTGATATTATACACCTTGAATTTCTGCTTCAGGTTTTTTGCCATATAAAATACTCCCGGCATTGTATGGACAGCTTGAAACTAAATAACGTAAGAATAACAGTGGTTAAAAATACCAAATACAATCTGATTAGATTAGATTAAACCGAGTTAGCTTCTGCTGATGCTTATGAATTCCATAGCAAAGGACTTGATTCTCGGCTCCTGCAGTCTGGTTTCATCGTCAGTAGATCATAGCAGTGTAACTTTTAGACTGGTCCTAATTGCAGTTGTAGATGTACTCACTGAGGCTAATCGCCTCCTGTAAACTGCATCACACACAAACACACTCGCACACACACGACCATGTACCAGCGGCCTGCAATCTGATTCCATCGTTACTTGTCCGTTTGTGCTGATGCCACATGTAGGAAAGAGCTGCGGTCTTAATTGTGATTCGGTGTCGGTTAGATTGCTGTAAATATTCTAGTTGAGATGACCATGCTGTGTCCTTTCTATTGAGTGTTACTGAAATAAATATGTAAATTAAATAAAATAAATAATAACGCTGACAATGATAACCTATTACACCTAAAACAGGGGATAAAAAAAAAAACTGTAAATTGATCCGCATTTGCTATTTTTTTGGTTCAGCTGCTTCACATTGCTGTATATCTGTGGTTCAATGTCGTCACATTGTGCTGAATAACAGACGCCATGTCAGTCAGCTGTGCGTGTCTTTCATACATACCCACATTTTTATGCTAGCGTTATCATAGCATTATCAGGCCAAACTTCTCCCGGAGGATAGCAGAGATGGATCAGGACTCTCATCAGGACTCGGACTGTTTTTCACTGAGACTGATGGTTACTTCGTTGATGTCTATCCAGAGAAGTTGATGGAATTTCTCCGAATGGTTTGTCTACATTTTAGCATTTTACAATCATTGATTGGTCATTAAACCCCTTTATGTATTGAAGCAGAGCAACTTCTGGAGTATGTAAGCTTGGACAGCTGAATGACTACAATAACTGCAAATCTTTGGACTGTAATTACATGCAGGCCTTTACTGTATATCAAGAAGAACAGCAACAGTATGACATACTAGCTATCTTGTATCTTTAAAAAAATTACACTTGTAAAAACCAAAATGGAAAAAAAAATTCCCTGCCTTGTCATGGATTTGGTCTTAAGAATAAAACACTATATGCTTGATGTCATCAATGTGGTGGTGTCGTTCTTTCAGTGTGTGTGTGGAGCAGTTTACACTCAGTTTAGACCTGATATTCAATAACATTGTTTTTTTTTCTTCCATTTTTTATTTTCATATTAAAAAAAAAAAACATTGATACACCCTTTAAAAACAGTTCAGCATTATTTAAAAAAAAATAAAATAAAACACATTTTATTTTAAGATTTAAATTTCAATGCAAAAGGTAATAAAAATAAATTTAGGAGTGGAAATAAAAGGGATGTTAATTATATAATAATAAATATTTAACACTTTGTTTATATTTTAATAAAAATTCAACACTATTTTAGATTTCATTTAATCTCTTAAATGAGTAAGTGGCAGTGACTGAATTTAAGACATTATTTATTATTATTATCATCATCATCATTATTATTATTATTATTATTATTATTATTATTATTATTATTATTATTAATAATATGTCTACCATAAAGAAAGCTGTGATATTTATTACTATACTGGTCAGTGTGTGTTTTCACAGTGGCAGCACTCTGGTTTAGGAGAACACTGTGGGTTACAGCAGGGCTCTAGATTAGGATCAGTTCCCTTTCGAATCTCACTTTCCCCAAACTGCATCGAGGCTTCAAACTTGTCCTTAAGGTCCTTGATATCCTGCAGCACGCTGGCCAAATCAGGATGATCCTGCACACTCAGGTTATAGTTTTCAGATGGGTCGGACTCCAGGTCGAACAGCAGAGGAGGGTCGTGATACTTCAGTGGGGAGATCACATGACAATCACGATCTGGAGTTGTGTCACTGTGTGCTGCTCCTAAGACAGAGAAAGAGAGAAGACATTGTTGTTCGAGGTCAAGGAGCACATGAAGTGTTTTTGGACAGAAAGTAGGTCCGAGCCAGAACTCACCCCTGGTGTAATAATGAGCTTTATATTTTCCCATTCTTACTGCAAACACACCATACATCTCACTGGGGTCAGTTGGGTAATAAAACATGACCTTTCTTTGACCCTGAAACCCAAAGCAGACAGAAGTAGAAAACAAGCACTTAGACGAAACAGCTAGACATTGGCCTTATAAAGTCATGCTTCCTTACTGCTCCACGGTTGAACAATATATCAATCATGTCCACGCCGTCCAGCTGAACCTTGGGTAATGGAGCTCCAGCCAGTTTGGCAATGGTAGGCAAGATGTCCAGAGTACTGGATAGACTATGAGTGACACCTGGGAATTATGAGTAAATTATTCTATTAAAAATAATACAATTTATTCTGTAATAAATTAGTGTAAATTTTAGCAAGGAATAAAACACTGATTTGGAGTATCTGGAGGCAGTGTTATGATCTCGGGTTGCTGTAATGGGTAAGGTCGAGTCTCAGTGATATTATGTAACAATAAAATGAAGTCATGCCAGCACCTGAACGTAATTAATAATTTAATTATAACATCAATGGATTTTTTATTCTCTGATTTCATCACAAACAACCAGATTCATCAGTCTTAAATAGTGAAATTGTGATTCTGAGAGCATGAGGAATCATTTTCACACACCACAGAGTCTTGACCTTAACCACTCTGAAAGTCTTTGGGGTGTACTGGAGAAGATTTAATGGAGTGATCTACGACAAGTTCTTAGACAAAAATGAATGCAACTCTGACAGAAATAAATCATGTGACATTGCATAAGGTTGTTTAAACAATGCTTCAACTAGATTGACTTAAAGATTGACTTTTTTTTTGCCCAGCCAGTTTATTTATGGTCCAGTGCATGCTGAAGCACTAAGAGATTTTTTCCATGCTTTTGTTTTGTTATTAGTGTCAGGCAATTATTGCGGCTACTATTAATAATGCATCTACAAAAATTAAAAATAAAATTTAAACTATAACTGTAAAATTACATTTAATTAAGTATTATTTAAAAAATTGTTATGGTACAAATGAAACAACATTTACAAATGTTACTTAATTTATACCATAACAATTTTTCAACAACTTTAATTTTTTTATACTTATTTATTTGTTTATTTTTACACTCAATGTTGGGGAACATCTCTAAAATCCATGTAACTCCTGTAAGTTCATATTTAACTCCTATGATCATTTTTTTAAGATAAAAAAAAAAAACTCAAGATAAAAAACAAAACTCTAACACTACAGAGTACCTTTGGTAAATGTTAAGTAAGTGGCCTAGTGTAGTGTAGGACGTTTTTGGACTTATAATTGATATTACATGGCTCTTTTCTAGTAGGATTCTGGTTTGAGTTCTTGAATCCTGATTTACCTTCACTAGCTTCAGACACTCCAAGAAATTAACTAAGCACTTTTGTAAGTCGCTCTGGATAAGGGCGTCTGCCAAATGTCGTAAATGTAAATGCCCCCTAAAAAAAAAACAACCTCGCCAAATTGACAATTAGGTCACGTTACTTTTTTTTAAAATGACCTTTCAAGTTCATCATTCAAAATCCACTATACAAATCCCTCCAAATGAGCTGTTACTATAGAAACAATACTGTATGGTCTAGCCTCGACACCCCCACACACATCTATGAGCCTTGCCCACCCATGTCTCTGGTTCACCAGTTTCTTGGGACACTTTTGGTAGGTACTAACCCCTGCAAACTGGGAACACAACATAAGACCGACTGTTTTGGAGATGATCTGATCCAGTCGTCTAGCCATCACAATATTTCATTCATTAAGCGAATACCATTGATTATCTTATTTCAAAGTTGATGTGTTGGAAGCAGGTAAAATGGGCAAGCATAATCTTATTGACTTTGACAAGAACCAAATTGTGATGGTTAGACAACTGGGTCAGAGCATCTCTAAAACAGCAGGTCTTGAGGTGTGTTCCCAGTATGTACGGGTTAATACCTACCAAAAGTGTTCAAGAAGGGACAACCGGTGAAGGTCATGGCCACCCAAAGTACATCAGTGTGTGTGAGGGAGGGCAAAAGCTAGCCTGTATGGCACTACTGTCGCAGCTGCTGTTGTAGAAAATTAATCACCACATTTTGAACAATCCTAATCATGAATTTGACAAAGCTGAAGTTTAAGCTAATACTTTCAGACTATTCTACCTGGTTCGATGACTTCAGACCAGTACGCAATAGCAGGTTCTCTCATTCCTCCTTCATACGTAGTGCCTTTACCGCACTTAAACAACCCAGCATTTCCTCCACGAGACATTCGCATAAGCTCTGGCCTGAAAATATGACAGAAGCAAACCCATAAATAAAGAAAAATATATAGTATAAACACTAAGAACTATAGGAAGTTCCTGTTTTTCTGCATACAAGCACACACACACACACACACACACACACACACACACACACACACACACACACACACACACACGTACCCATTGTCTGCTGTAAAGAAGATGAGAGTGTTGTTAAGGACGCCTGTTTCACTCAGCGTTTGCAGGATGTTTCCTACAGTGAAGTCAAACTCCAGCAGCGCATCTCCAAACGGCCCCCTGAGCGACCGGCCCACAGATTTCCACCCTGCAAACTGTGGGTAGTGAGTGTGCTACAGGGACACAGAGTAAGACGGAGAAAGACACAGAGAATAGATACACAATGAAAAAATGGGTCTACTCACACGATCACATTTTCTGTACCAGTTTGTACACTACCTGGGCAAAGCAAGAGGACCACCATTTGGATTTGGAGCCTCTGGAGGCAGTGTTATGATCTCGGGTTGCTTTATTGGTTTAGTGATGCTATGTGGCAATAAAACGAAGTTATGTAAGCACCTGAATGTACTGAATGATCAGATTATAACATTATAGATTCTTTTCTTTCCTGATTTCTTCATTCCAGAACGACAATGCCAAGATTCATCAGGCTCAAATAGTGACAGAGAGATTCAGAAAGCATGAGGAATCACTTTCACACACCTTAAACCCACTGAAAGTCTTTGGGATGTGCCGGAGGAGACTTTACAGAGTGGTTCAAATTTCCTGTCTTGGACAAAAACGATTGCAACTCTGGAGAGAAATAAATGCCGTGGCATTGCATAAGGGTGTTTAAACAATGCTCTAACAAAATATTGCAGACTGTGACTTGCTTTTGGCCAAGCAGTGTATTTATGATCCTGTGCAAGCCGAAGCACTAGGAGATTTTTTTTCCATGCTTTTGTTTTGTTATTAGTGTCTCACTATTACTGCAGCTACTATTAAGAATGCATCTACAAAATATATATTAGACAGAATAGGAAAAACAATCTATATTTGTAAAATTAAATTTACATTTAATTCAGTACAAATACTACTAATATGTGGGTTTACTGTGAAGCGTCATGATGTTAATGTTATATCACCCTATTTAAACATATGAGAGATGATTGTGATTGCGTCATTGAATATATTAAGCAATCAGTATATAACATGCTTATAAAGGTTACGCAAACTTACACACCTATATCGCGTTATTGCGCTGGCTTAGCAGTGTGGCTTATTTTCAATTTGTACGTTTATAGAAGGTATATTTTGATAGATAGTGATAAGAAAAGTGCTTCTTTGTTCGTGTCGCTGTGCTCCTCTTTGTTGACATTTTCAGGGAATTTGCCAACAATTCCATGTACTAAGTTAAACCAGTTCTGGCTTGTATCATCTAACAGCCGCGACTCAAGGTTAGGGTTCTGACTGAATAGTTGCCAGTTCGATCCCCTGTACTGATGAGACATGACTGAAGTGCTCTTGAGCAAGGCATCTAACTCCCTAATGGCTCACTGTGTGCCAGGTATACGGGCTGCCTCCTGCTCTGGGAAAGGGTATTCATTGCCCCTCCAGTGTGTACATTCACTAGTGTGTGTATTCCACTGCAGGCATGGCTGCCCCTCAACTTCTAACCTAATTAGTTAGGCAATAAATAAAGCTTTCCCCCCCACCCTCCTAAAAGCTGTTACCCCAAGGATTAGGTGTAAAATGTTCACTAGGGCCAAGTGTAAAACTAGTGTACTAAGAGATGATACTGCATTAGTGAATGTTAGCCTCCCGACTCACATGAGAAGGATAATAGAGGAAGAAAGGTTGACGTTTCTGAGCTGAGCTGCGGATGAACTCGGTGGCAAAACGACTGTAGGCGTCCTCCAGATGAACAAAATCGACCGGCTGCTGAGTGATGGTTTCCCCATTCATCAGAGGCACGGTTACTGTATCGACATCACAGTAGCCATAACACTTCACATCTGGAGGGAAGCAGGTCAGATTGTGACAAGGACCCTGTACAAAAAGTAAGACGAGTAATGTATAGACTGAAACGCACAACAAGTAAATGATTAAAGAGAAATCAAATGACGTGAATTGATGAG
>JAOVVF010000032.1:5246859-5269574 GCA_028565595.1 Duopalatinus emarginatus | reverse complement strand
TAACGCAATCTCAAATTATCGCAATAAAAAAATTGCGCCGTTAACCGTTAATTCTAATTTGGCCCTGCAATTCACCCGTAGTTCATGTTGAGTCTTGTCGCGCGCTGCTTCAGTAAAAGTAAGGCTGCATCCAAAATCGCATACTTCCGTACATATAGATAGATAGATAGATAGATAGATAGATAGATAGATAGATATGTGTGTGTGTGTGTGTGTGTGTGTTACTTATTTCTTGATGATTTTGTTTTCCAATGCATATAAACCTGGCAACCCATCAGAACCAGTCACATGTAATATAAAGTGAAAGTGTGTATTTATATATGCAGTTTACATTTCATCTGTCCAACTCAAGCCTCAATTCATGAATACAAAGTCAAAGTCGAGTCTTTTATTAGCGTTAATCTGATTTTAAGTCCACGACTCGAGTCCCCCACCTCTGCTGCCGATTACAAAATGCAGCTGGCTCTTTTCAACAAGACGTACGGTGCCGTGACATGTCAGTCATCTAGGGTGGCACCTGGGGGGCTTCTACCAGAATTCAGGGGGGGTCCAGTACCCCTGCTTTGGCTCCGCCTATGCTAGCAAGGAATATTTCCGCAGACCTTGTGGAATGAGAGAGGTCAGAAAAGAATGGCCAGAGTGGTCTGAGCTGCCAGGAAGGCCAGGGTAGGTCAAATAATCACTGTGTACAACTGCGGTGTGCAGAAAAGCATGCTAAATGAAGGTGAGGTGAATGGGCTACAGCAGCAGAAGAGCACAACAAAAATCTGACGCAAGTTGAACGAATTGGACCTTTTGCAATTTTTAAGTCTCCAGTTTTGCTGATTAACCTTGTCATTATAATGACCTCGTCTGTTTGAGCCTGCTGTACTGAACACTGTTTAACAAAAGCACATCTAAATGGCTCTAAATGAGCTGTTGCTGGATGACTGCAGGCCTGTGATAGTGTTGACTTTCAGCTCCTTATTATGGGCTTACTCTATTGATTTACTAGATAGTACCCTATAGCATGAAACAAATTTGATAGCCTCCCAACCGAATTTAGTTTGAGGCTATGTCATTATTAATGTCATTCTACCCCACTGAAACCTATAGTCACAAGCTGTCGCTTGCTTCCTGTAGTTCCATCCGAACACCTCAGAGAGCACTTACGGCTTTTTACAAGGTTAAAATTGAATTAGATTATGATCACTAACCACTGATTGACATGCAAAAGATGTAGAGGTGTGTGGACAAATCAGCTATGTGTATATGTGTAATATGAAATTGAACAGCAAGATAGCTTATTTCCCAGGGGTCCATTATACTTGTTGAACAAGCCACACACAGATTTGGCCTTATAGCCTGTCCATTTGTCATCCTGGAATGTGGCGCATCAGTGTTGTCAAGCTGATTTTATTTATTTGTCATGTTAACCTTAGACAGTGTGTACAATAGACAGTGAGACGAAACAACGCTCCTCGGAGACCACATAAACAATGCAAGACAAATACAGTAAGAATAAAAATCTAGGGAGGGGAAACAGTGGAGACATTGGTACAGGAGTTTTGACCATTTGACTGTTCACAGTTTACAATGGTAGAAATGTAAGTGCAATAAATAAATAAATAAATAAAGTGCAGTACAATAATGGGATTGTTTTAAAGGAACATCAAGTGTAAATGAAGTACAGTAATGTAGACATAGTGTGCTATGGATGGGAAACATAACAAGGAAAAGTGAAAGTGAAGTGATTGACCTACTGTGCTACGCCTCTGATTTTTAACCAATCAGTGCAACACACACTAGTAAATGCAAACACTAGGCAACAATGAAGATACTTGCAGCTCCTATCCAAGGCAGCTGGAGAGCAGTTGGGGGTTAGCAGTCATGTCTTGTCAGTACACGGGATCGAACCAGCAACCTTCTGGTCAGAAGACCGGTTCCATGACTTTGAGCCACAGCTGACCAAACGTCTACATAGTTTACAGTTAATGTCATAGTGTTAGCACTTTATCCCATTTTAGCACTTGGAGTTCATTAAATCAGGTATACACAGTCTTTCCTGTACCAGCATCTCTCATTACAAATCACTGACCAACCATACAGTTAAAATAAACATAAGTTTAGAGACGATCTGGGTTCGATTCCCGGTCCGGGCCGTTCTGGGTGGAGTTTGCATGTTCTCCCCGTGCTTGAGTGGGTTTCTTCCAGGTACTCTGGTTTCCTCCCACAGTCCAGAGACATGATCAATCACTCTACAGTATATTGCCCATAGGCATGAGTGTGTGTTGGATGGATTGGCGATCTGCCCATGGTGTTCACCGCTGATGCTGTGATTGGGTTCAGCCCGTGTGCCCGACTGCCGTGTTAGAGCGGATACGGCGAAGAATACAAAGGCCTATTATTAGTCATAGGTTATGTGTCTCAGCCAATCATGTCTTGTTTCTATAAAAATGTACATATTACAACAAGTGTTATATAAATAAATAAATAAATAAAATAAAATAAATCTGTGATTTGCCCTACAAGCTGGTATTATTATTAGAGCTGTTGTTATTGAAAATTCATTACCCTCTGACCAGTCAAAATCAAACATTCAACAGTATTGTAATATACTGAAGCAAGGGCAATATAATACTCTTTTGGTTTGGGGGCAACCATAGGCTTGGGGTTAAAGAAACAGCCTTGTATAAAGCAGGTCCCCTGGTCTCAAGGCATCTAAACTCCTACTGCTCCCCGGGTACCATGGATAGGGGTTGCCCACTACTTTGGGCAAGTGTATTCACTGCACCCTAGTGTGTGTGAGTTTTATTGCACGAATGGGTTAAATGCAGAGGTCAGATTTTGGCTTTGACACTCTACTTAAAGCATTTGCTTCCTATTCATCTCATATTCATCCCTAATAGCCATTTACTGATTACTCCACACTGTTACATTGCTGAGGTAAAGGGATACAATAAGCAAAATGAAGAGATGTCAGCAAACTAAATTCCACCGGGCCACAATTTAAAATGGTTATGGAATACATTAATTTCACCCTCTATGATTTACTGCTGACAGGCTCATGTATCTTAATGCACTAGGAGTTAGGCGTAAGGAGAGATGGTTTTTCCCCTACGGTGCGATGAGCAGTACATACCCTCATATTGTGGCTCAGATCCATTAGTCTAATCTCCTAGTATAATTGGCTGGTTCTGGCACTCATCGTGCAGGCTTATGCAACCCGGCCCTGCAGTGCACTCTTGTTAATGTTTAAGCAGTCATATGGGTAACGGGTGCAATTTCAGCCAACAACAGACATGGCAACTTAACGCAGGCTATTCACAGGAAAGCAGCTTCCATGACCTAATCCAGCATGCATGTATGCTATCCTTCACTTCCCCTGTGACCTATCAACAACTGAGAGAGAGTGAGAGAAAGAGAGAGAGACTATACATGCATGAACATGCTTTCTATAAACCCGCTGGACATCTCCCACTTTTGCCATATTAGCAATTCTTTATCTAAAAATCTTATCTATCGACCAATTTGCCATCCATGCAGTGAAACACACACACCAGTGAACACACTTACCCAGAGCAGAGGGCAGCCTCAGTCCACGGTGCCCAGGGAGCAGTTAGGTGCCTTGCTCAAGGACACCTCAGTCATGTCTTGCCCTGTGCAGGGATCAAACCCAGGACCTTTTGATCACAAGACCAGTTTCCTAAGCATTAGGCCACAGCTGCCTGAGACGCCTGATGTAAAGAATACAGACGGGTGACCATACACTTTTGACCATACAGTATAATTTAGTGGGAAATAGTACCAAATTAATGCAGGCAATAACAAATATAATACACAGAGACAGCCCAGGGTAGCTTAAGGTAAAGGAACCGGTCTTGTGACTGCAACGTTGCTGTTTTTCATCCCCTGTACTGACGAGACACGACTGAAATGCCCCTGAGACAGTTACCTAACCCCCTGCTCCCTGGGCACCATGGATAGGGGCTGCCCACCATTCCATACAAGTGCATTCACTGCCACCTAGTGTGTGTGCGTGTCTTTTAACTGCACAGATGGGTTAAATGTCAAATTTCTCACTTCACTTCAATGTCAAATGTCAATCACTTCACTTCACTTTCTCTAATAATGCGATGGTTAAAAAAATAGCACTTCTGTACATATCTCTAGTTGAGACCAATTATGACTTTGAGTGATGTGGAGTGGTTGAGGTTGAGGACCTGTCAGTGTCAGGATTCACATCTTCACACCTGTTTTTTTTTTTTAAACACAGTCAGTCATATATAATTTCAGTTCCCTTTAAAACCCTTTTGATTTAGGCCACACCCACTTCAGGTTCAAATCTGAATTCAGATGTAGACATTAGAGCATAAAAGTTGGTATTGCGCAAACACCGTGATATACAACATACACTGAAATAAAAAGGGTACAGACTGTAAAAAATAAAATAAAATACAGGCTGCTGGTGGCTCTATAATGGTATTGGGTTTGTTTAATTGGCATGCCATGGGACCTCTAGTACCTCTTCAAACATCTCTGACAGGTGAACACTATGTGACGGCTCCATTTTGACGAGTTACACCCGGTCATGTCCTGCATTCATGTTGACATGTTAGGCCTCTTCCAACAGGACAATGCACCACCAAACACCAAATTATGGCCTGAGAAACACTTAGCTAAGTTTGTGGTTTTGCCATTCCCAACTAAGTCACCAGATCTCACATCTGGGACGCCATGCAACACACCGTGAAACACTTTTACCAAATCCTGCACCTCAGATTACAACAGCACTGTGGACCGTTCTGCAGGAAGTATGATGTTCATTGTCTACAGAATATTTCTGCAAGCCCGTAGTAAATCTAAAGTGCATTATTTAAATTATTACTATATAACGTGCTGTTCATGTACATCTAAATGGAAAATATAAGAACACACATATCAACGCCAACATACTGCAGTTAGACTGTTATGTCACATTTATATCTGGGTGCTGCGAGTCCATTGTTTTTGAATGTAATCAATGACAACAGCAAAGCTGCAAGTTTCAATCTGCCCTTGGAGAAATAGTTTACACACTTTCCTTCCTTTTTTTTTCTTTCTGTACTTCTCTTTCTCTCTCTCACTATACAGCAAATGACTGCCAGCATCTATTATCTTTAGCTGTTTGCCCTTCAAGTTGTGTAATAACAGAATCTATTTGCTTTGTTGCATTTCCATCTTTATGGAAATGGCTATGATATTAACGTTGATTTATCATAGTGTGGCGTTAGAATAATATGGAGGCCAGCCCCTTGCGGTTTAAAATGCCACACCAAATAACTAGTTTTCTATACCGCTCTTTCACTTTTCTTTCCCTCTGTCTTAAAGCCTGTTTGATTGCTTATCAGTGGCGCATCTCATTGGTATGAGTCACAGGGACAGAGGAGAAGAGAAGGGCTTTGCTTTTTCAAGGATGTGCTTTTGTCTTCCTACGTCCCCTACATTATTCATCAGGAGCAGCTGGGAGTTAGAGGAAAAGATCTGTGCGTTCTTTAGCTGCTCTCCACCAAACCTGCTGATGACACTTCTGACACGATGACACTACTTCACACTCGCAGGTCAGTACTGTGTCACGTCCGGTTTCCTTTCATTAACTTTTACAAAGCACAACATGAAAACTTCAATTAGATGTTCTTACCAACTAACAATCATTCTGACCACCAGTCTGTCAAGCTTATTAAGTTTGCAGATGAGATCACTCTTATCGGATTCATTTCAGACGGGAAAGAGTCTGGCTACGGGATGGAGGTTGAACGTCTAGAGTCCTGGTGCAGCCACAATAACCTGGTGCTGAACACCCAGAAGACAGTGGAGATTATTGTGGACTTTAGGAAGCACACAGCCCCTCTTCCCTCCATCATCCTGAATGACAGCCCCATCACCACAGTGGACTCATTTCACTTCCTGGGAACTACCATCACGCAGGACCTCAAGTGGGAGCCCACCATCATCTCTGTCATCAAGAAGGCCCAGCAGAGGATGTACTTCCTGCGGCAGCTAAAGAAATTCAACTTGCCAGCAAGGACCATGGTGCAGTTCTACACTGCCATCATCGAGTCCATCCTCACCTCCTCCATCACCGTGGAGCCACCAACAGGGACAAACAGAGACTACAGCGTATTGTGTGCTCTGCTGAGAAGGTGATTGGCTGCAACCAATCTCTCCAGGAGAGATCTCCAGGACCTGTATACCTCCAGGACCTGTACACCTCCAGGACGTGCAGGTCGGATCACAGCCGACCCCTCTCACCCTGGGCACAGCCTTTTTGACCCTCTTCGCTCAGGCAGGAGGCTACGTTCCATTCGGACCAGAACCTCCCGCCATAAGACCAGTTTCTTCCCCTCTGCTGTTGGACTCATGAACAATAACCCTAAGACTGTTACCACCACCCTCCACAAACACTCATGACCCTATGTGTATGCACCTGTTTGCACTGATCACTGCTATGTCATCTACATATCATCTGACTATAGTTTACATTTGATTATCTTCTCAGTTAATTTATCATGTCACTTTAGCATTCACCTGCTGGTTTATGCTCTGCACTAAATGTTTATAACTCTATCTCAGTTAATCTCCATACTGTATATTTGTAATATTGTTATAGTGTGAAGTTTTTATTCTTTTTTATTTAGTTGTATTTTATTCTGTATTTATTGTATGTTTAGACGTATTTGTTTTTAATGTTAGCACCAAGTACCGCAGCAATTTCCTAATGTTGTGAGCCTGTTCACTCATATGGCAATAAAACCTTCTGATTCTGATTCTGATTCTGATCATTAGCAGGTACAGAATTATCAGTAACCAGACTTGGGGTGGCACGGTGGTGCTGCAGGTAATGTGTATGTACTACACAGCTCTGGGAATCTGAGGTTCTGGGTTTGAGTCTCACTCAGGTGTCTCTCTGTGGGGGGTTTGGTGTGTTTTCCTCATGGTTTTCACTGGGTGCTCCGGTTTCCTCTCACCTCCTGAAAAAACACACACTTGGTAGGTAATTTGGATACACTAAATTGCCCGAAGTGTGTGTGTGTGTGTGTGTGTGTGTGTGTGTGTTTCCAGTGAGTTTTCTGCATTGTGCTTAAAGATTCTGGGTGGAATTCGGACAAATCGAGACCCTGACAGTCAGAGTAAATAAGAGAATGAATGACTGACGAAATTTGATTTGTTCGGTTTGATTAGTTTGATAGTTTCATCCACCAATCATAAGTCATATCTGACAGTGTGTCGCTCTAGAGCAGAGAATCGGCAACAGGTGGCTTCTGAGACATACGTGCCTCTTTTACTTCTGCTGTCTTGCGGCTCCACATCAAAATTAGATTTTTAGGTAAAAATAATAATCATCATTCTTGGCAGTTAAAATAAATCTTTGCTGAACACATACTAACACACTTTCAACCTTAACCTGTGGTTTGGACTGTAGATGTAGAGTGCTAGTCACATAGCAATGCAGACAACAATCTCACTTAGCTAGTAGCTAATAAAAGGGCAAAGTAAAGTGAAGTCAGATTTAAGATGAACAATGATAATAAAGTAATGATTAAACAGAGTTATATGCATTTATAAGCACTACAACTGTTTTTTTTCCTAATACATTTAATTACACAGAATAATGTCAAACACTGAACGGTTATGATGCTGGAGTCAATTTCTCATTCACCAGCACCTTGTTCGAATTACAACCTTCCACCTTAAGTAGTGCCGGAGGCTCCAAAATATAACTGCTGCACCATATGAGGTAAAACGGGAAAAATTCGAAGCTGATTCAACCTTGTAACAAGACATATGTTGAGAGATATTTTACAAGCAACCATTCTACTTTAGCAGAAAGGTATCCTGGGAGAGATGTGAGAAAAGCAGCTATAGCTGAGCAAAACCTTAAAGCTGACCAATTAATGCCTTTGCCTTTGTTCATATTAGATTTGTTTTTTAGCCTAAATTAGGTCATTAGCACAAAATTACAATTAAGATGGTAAAACATTAGGCCTAGTTCAATAAAATGGACATAAAATGTTGTGGCTCCCAAGGTGGTCTGCTTTTTAAAATGACAAAATGTTTTTTTTTTAACATTAGGTTTGCTGACCCCTGAACTAGAGGATATTTGAGTATGACTTTTCCCCTGTCCCTTGATTTACTAATATAGTAGATCGACCAGAATGATACTGAGCAAACGTCTGTGTAAAAGAATGTGTGGAAAAATCCTCTATCATAGATCATGTAGCCCACACTGGGAATAAAGTGTAACTCTTGCTTCCTCTTCCATTCTTTTCAAAGTTGCAGCTTATTCTGCACCACAGGGCAGCATGACACACTCAGAGGACAGCGCTATCCGCCCTCTTCTGCATACATGAGCTCACAGATGCCCACGATTTGCTGTGATTGACAGGAGAGAGAGTATATCATCCCTCCCATGAGAACATGGCCAGTGGGTTCAGTGCACAAACTCTTCGCTATTCTTCTTATTGCTGCTCCTGTGTCTCTGGTTCTTTCACTGCACTGACAATGGAGATATTTTACCATCTGTGTTTCCAAAAACTCCCAACACACCTACTGTATAAATTAGACATTTACTAAAGACTTTATTAGGAACATCCATGTACCTACTAATTCATGCAGTTAACTAGTCAGCCAATCATGTGGCTACATGAAACCGTACAGATAGATGCTAGTCGCTTTAGGTAATGTCCATGTCACATTTCAGAATGGACGACAATGTGATCTCGGTCATTTTTACCCATGACATGATTGTTGGTGCTGGTTCGAATATTTCTTAAACTGCTGATCTCCTGAGATTTTTCACACAAAACATTCTCTAGTCTGGAAGTTTCTCTATGGTAGCATACAATGATATCAGTTCTGCAGATACAAATAAACTGATCATGGAAGAGGTCAAGGGCCAGACTGCAATGGTCACAACGCACTGAACCTTGAAATAGATAGGCTACAACAGCAGACGACCACATCAGGTTCCGCTTCTGTCAGCCAAGAACAGAAAGCTGAGGCAGCAGTGGGCACAGACTCATCAACCCTGGACACGGATATAGACTAGAATAATGTAGTCTGGTCTGAATCTCAATTTCTGCTGAGGCACACAGATAGAAGAGGCAGCAACAGCATGAATTCATAGACCCAACACGTTTTTGTTCTCAAAACTCCAGCCTGGTGGGGGAAGTGTAGCGGCGTGGGGAATGTTTTTTTGGCACATTTTGGGCCCATTGATACCAAATCAATTATCGAATGAATGCCACAGGCTATTTAAGTAATGTTTCTGACCATTTCCATCACTTCATGGCCACAATTTACGCTCTTCTAATTTCTACTGCACTATATCACAATGCAAAAGTCACCTTGAGCTGGTTTCATGAACATGACCATTCAGTTCAGTGTTCATCAGTGACCTTAACAGTCACTACATTTGAATCCAGTAGAAAACTTTTGGGTTGTGGTCAGATAAGTGCACCTGAAAAAAAAATCACAGAAATTGTCTGACTCATGGATCCGAATCTCAAAGGAATATTTCCAACATCTTGTGGAATCCATGTGATGAGAAAGGTTATTTTGAAAGCAAAAGGAGACCCTACACAAGTATAGTGGTTCTAATTATGATCAGAGTAATAATTATAGACTTCTTATTTGCGGTAAGTTGCTGCTTTACTGTACCAACCAATGTAAGAGATGCTGCTAGAAATTCATAGCATTCAGGGTTCAAACTCATTGTCTTCCAATGACATTGTGACTGTTTGTCTGTTCCATTGCTTGGTTGCCTACTATACACATTTTAACCACATAGTGTAGATTAGGCTTTGTATGAAACCATTAACATTAGGTCATATATTTTACTTTCACCTGTACATCGTATTATTCATACTTGCATATTTGCACAGTGTAATTACTGCACTACTCGTTTCTGCTTTGACCGTTACTATACATACTGTACACTTAGTTACTGGAAAAAACTGGTTCAAATTGGTATAATGGTATCAGGTTTGTTTAGCTGGCATTCCATGAGACCCCTGGTACGTGTTAAAACGTCTCTGACAGGTGAACACTGCAGTACGTGTGCCTCCTTTCTGATGAGTTACACCAGTTCATCCTGCATTCTTTCTGATGGGTTTGGCCACTTCTAGCAGAACGATGCACCACCACACAAAAGACACCGTAAAGACACCAAATTATGTTTACAGGAACACTCAACTAAATTTGGGGTTTTGCCATTCTGACCTAAATCACCAGGTATCAGAATTGTGGATCGTCCTGCAAAAAGTTTGGTGTTCATTCATCTGTGGCATGGATACCTTACCAAGTGTTAGACTGGAGTTCCAGTTTTTGTGGCACTTAGTATTTCTGCTCACAGCTATTGTACATACTGTATGCAGTCCATAACCCATTGTATAAATTTTTAATCCTTAATCCACACACCACCATCTACACAGGCACCTTACCGTAATTTTGCAAATTATACTGTATCTTGCACTTCTGGTTAGATGATAACGGCAGTTTATTGGCTCTGTACTTGTACTCTGTACAATGACAATAAAGTTGAATCTAATCTAACCTAATCTATTACAGACAGTGAGACAACGGATGTTCCCCAAGGCTACTGCCATCTTTAGCAAGGTTTCCTCTAACAGTTTTGGAGTGCACACATGATCCAGTTCACTTGCTGTAAATGAAAAATGCAGAGCAGAGAAAGACCCTCAGGAAGGAAGATTTGCCTTTTCACATCATTTATCAAATGAGTAGTAGCTTTTCCACTTGTTGAGTCTGTGTCTCGTCCTCTTGTGTGTGTGTGAAGGTGTAATAAGGAGAGAGACTGTGACAGAGAGACAGACCGAGAAAGTGGTGAACTTCAGTTTTAGGACAATTAAGGGAATACTCAAAGATTCAAGATTCAAGATTTTTATTTGTCACATACAAATTTGCAGCAGCTACAAATGTGCAGTGAAATGAAAAAGTGACTCTGTGCAAGAGTGAATGGTCCATGTGCATTAAACGTTTAATGTCCGAATGCCCAGAGGGTAAAAACTCCTCCTCAGCCTCTCAGTCCTGGCCCTGATGGAGCGGAGATGTTTCCCTGAGAGAAACCATTCAAACAGTCCATGGTTTGGGTGGTGAATGTCCTTAATAATCCATCTGCCTGATGATCTGCACCTCCTGGAGTAGATATCCTGGAGTTTTGGCAGTGCAGTCCTGGTGATTGGCTCAGAGCAACGGATCACTCTTTGATGGTCTTTCTTCTCCTGGGAGCTGCAATTTCAAAACCAGTTAGTGATGCTCCCTGAAAGAACAGACCCAATGGTAGCAGAATAGAAGACTTTCAGCAACGCTGTGGAGATCTTAAATTTCTTCAGCTTCTTGGGGTGGTATAAGCACTGCTGCCGTGCCTTCTTTCTCTGGGCGGAGATGTGTGTAGTCCATGTCAGGTCTTCGGAGATGTGGACACCAAGGAACCTGTAGGTGGTTACTTTCTCAACTGTAGTTCCCTTAATCTGGAGTGGTGTGTACAAAGTCCTCCTCTTTCTCTTCTGAAGTCAAAAACCATTTCCTTGGTCTTGGAGACGTTCATCTTCAGGTTGTTGGCATCAGACCATGACGGCACCTGTTTCACTTCACTCAGGAAGGCCGCCTCGTT
The DNA here is from genome assembly GCA_028565595.1 of Duopalatinus emarginatus. Taxonomy (NCBI): domain Eukaryota; kingdom Metazoa; phylum Chordata; class Actinopteri; order Siluriformes; family Pimelodidae; genus Duopalatinus; species Duopalatinus emarginatus. Next base: position 5,257,924 of record JAOVVF010000032.1, on the reverse strand, counting down.
GTTGTTAGAGATGAGGCCTTCCACCACTGTATCATCTGCAAATTTCACAGTGGTTTTGGAGCTGTGAGTGGCTGTACAGTCATGGGAGTGGACTAAATACACACCCTTGGGGGGCACCGGCACTGAGAGTCATGGACCTGGACATGAAGTTTCCCATCTTAACCACTCGACGTCTGTCAGACAGGAAGCTCTGTACCCAGGAACACAGTAAGTGGTTCAGGCCCAGGTCTCTGAGTTTCATAACCAGTTTGGAGGGAACAATTGTGTTGAACGCTGAACTGTAGTCAACACACAGCAGGCGTGCCTAGTTCCCTTTTCCAATGTCCAGATGAGTGAGGATCATGTGGAGGACATGATGACGAGCTGGCATCTTTAGTACTCCTATTGCTACGATAGGCGAACTGAAGTGGGTCCAGCATTGATGGCAGAGATGAACAGATGAAGTTTTTGCTAGTTTTTCTAGCTTATTCTGCTTTTCTACATACTCTATCTCCAGGAAATCTCTAGTGTATGGGTAATGAACTAGGTCAGAGAACTTGTTTATAATAGAAATTACAGGGGAGTAGTTAGAGGAAAAGAAATAAAACAACATGGGTTGCTGTTTGAGAAAAATAATCAGCAACAGTGTGGATGGTGTGCTGGTGGGTTACCAGCCTAAAATACATCTGAATTATCTTATACTGTGCACACCGCAGCAATTCATAAGCAAGTACATTATTGCTTGCAAAAGACATTGTTTTTTTTTTATTTTTACCTGTTTATAGTTACACTGAATGGTGTGCAGAGTATAAAAGGTTTGCCTGTTATCCTGTACAGTGTAACAGGTGTAAACAGTAGCAAAAAAATGGGAACGGCTCTAGTTTATCAATGATAAAGACATAAGACAATCACAAAGTTAAAACCTGTGATTTGCACAACTGACCAACCAGATTAAAGAATTCAGTAGTAGTGTAGTTATCCATTAAGCTTACATTAAATTAAATTAAATTACACATGTAACACAAGACCTATCTGTCTGCCTGTCTGTCTGTCAGTCAGTCAGTCAGTCAGTCTGTCTGTCTTTCTGTCTGTCTGTCTATCTATCTATCTGAATAAGGTTGAGGGTAATTATTTACCCCTGGACTAGTGCAAAGGCTTGTTTCCATTTCTTCCTGTCCTGCTCAATAAAGGAATCACTGTCTCCTCCATCTCACACACCTCACCTTGTCATTCCTCATTTGGTCCACCTCTCTCATCCAGCTCATTTTAGTCTTCCCTCTCTCATCCCCTTCCCTCTTTTATCCATACTCTGAGGCCGAATGCCCTTAGCACTTTAAGGAAATGAGAGCATGTCTGTAAACATTAGCATAGTGACAGGCCTGGCATCAGTGGGTCACGGGATCTCGTTGCTCAGTTCCGGAGGTCACTGTGCAGTTGGATGTAAACACACACACACACACACACACACACACACACACACACACACGAACACAATTGTTTCGACACATCCTGATTTTTCCCCACAACAGAACAATACCATGTGTGTGTTTCTCCTGAGAATACAAGTGAAAGATATCCAGTGACAAGAGAGGAATGGATCTGAGCTTGTGGTTGCTTGTGTATGTGCTAATATTTCCCTGCTGCCCAGACAATATTGTCACTTAATCCCAGATGCATTGAGGAACCTTGTTTACCTTCTCCATCATGAAACCTTAATTATAGAGGACAGAGCATAGGCCTGGGTGTTTCTGTTTGCCTGCATGTTGTGATACTCTTGAGGATTAAGGAGTTTATTGGTAAGAGATTGCATCCCAATGAGAGTACTGCTCTGTGTGTGTTTGTGTGACTGTGGTGATAAGGGAATCCACAGCAGTGGGTGTTTTTCTACTGTAAAACACTCTTGATTGCAGTTTGATCTGCCCGGTATGGTGTTTTATTCATGCCATCAGCCAGGCAATACGGGCACGCACACACACACACACACACACACACACACACACACACACACACACACACGCTGGGACCCGGGAAGAGGGATTGAGGTTTTCCCTCCACAATCGGCAAACACCCGCAGTTCCATTCGATCTGTGATTCACACCTTTAAGTTGTTCATCTCAAAAGTGCCACAGCGAGAGCAGTTAATCACAGATACACAACCAGAATGGACCAGACCCACTTTAGTGTCCTGCCTTTAGCTGGAATAAGCTCTGCTGAAATATTTCTACTACCCCTCTGTGTAATAACTCCCACTTCTGTTTGAAAGTATAATCCAAATAAACCAGTGCTGTGACAGAAGCAGGTCGAGGTTACCGGATTGCCTTTTGTTTTATATGCTAATACGATACACAGACTGTGTCTTTAACCTTATTTAAAGTGAAACGTTTGATAGAGTCAGACTGTATAGATCATGTGAGACTGGCTCGTCCTCATCTAACAAAGCTTTGTTCGTATTAGGCTACATCATATGCCCCATAGTGGATAAAAAAAGAAGGGATTTGATTTTTATAGTGACTGTTTTCCAAATAGTGCAAGGCAGGAATTCAGACAGCACCAGATTTCCTGCTCAATTACTGTTCAAACATGTAGCAAGAAGAGTTCATAAAGTTGAATTATTCTTAATATAATAGCTGATATGGTGAGAACTCATAAACCTTCCTGTTTAAAAAGATCAGCCATAACATCAACACCACAAAACCACTGATATCTCATTACAACAGCATCTGTCATGTACAATGACAAGTGAACAATCAGTTCTCAAAGCTGATGTGTTGAAAGCAGCAAAAAATGGGCAAATGTAATTCTGACCAGGACCAAACTGCCACGTCTAGATGGATAGCAGGGTTAGAGAACCTCCAAAACAGCAGATCGTGTGGGGTGTTCCTGGTATTCAGTGATTACATCACCAAGAAAGGACAACTGGTGAACCAGCAACAAGGTCTTTGTTGACCAAGGCTCACTGATGTGTGTGCGGGTGAAGGATCAATAGTCCAATCCCATAGAAGATCCACAGAAGGATCAGTTGCTAATGTCTTGGTGCCATGTGTTGTTTCTACACCTCGACAGGTCAGAGCTGCGTATGCGGTATTGTGTCAGTACACTGTAAAATAATTTGGGGGGTGGTTTTATGATTGGGGTCCAAATCAGAAAGTATGTTAAAAAATAGTGTTTCTTGTATATATTCCTTAGAGAAAAAATAATCCCAGGCCATTAACTTTCATGTAGGAAAAAGTCTAAAGTATTCCTTTTATTCTAAGTGATAAACAGGTTCTGCCCTGTAAAGGGTTAAATGACTTGAATGGTTGAAGGGAACGCGGTTGACTTTTAGCACAGAAATAGTAAATACACACAGCGTGGTTAACTATAGCCATGCTAATGCCAATGCTAATCACTGACCGACAGAAATGTTTTAAAACGGATGAATGAATGACTCATTCAGGTAGGAAATGGAAAATGGATTTGGAAATAAGGGCAAAAAATAATTTACAGGATTGTGTGAGTCTTAGGCATCCTCCTATATTTTAAAATTACAGACACATAATTTGTTTGATTCATGTCTTTTGCAGTATTTTATATTATTCCATAACTGAATTGGACCAGAGCGGTTGTGGGTTCGAGTCTTACTCAGGTCTCTGTGAGTGTATCCTCCCATTGTTCATGTGGGTTTTCACTAGGTACTCCGGTTTCCTCTTACCTCTCGACAAAATACACATGAATAGTGATTTGAATGTGATAAATTGCCCTAGGTGTGAGTGTGTGTATGTGTGTGTGGTACCCTGTGATAAATTGGTGTATTCTTGCTTTGCACCCAATGATTCCAGGTATGCTCCGGACAACCCGTGACCCTGACAAACAAAGTGGATAAGACTGTCTTTTTGCTGTCATCTTATATGGAACAACTTTTGTATTTCATGTCAGTAAAGAAAATATTATTTTACATAATTAATTTTCATAATAACAACAAAACCATAAGGGAGGCCATCTGGGATCACCTGTAGAAGCAGAAAGAAACATGCCAAAGTCTTCAAAAATTTCTAAGATTTTGCAGAAAAGTTTTCAAGCCAATTTGCATATAAACTTAATGAATGTGTGATATATTATGAACCAGCAGGGGGCGCGCTAACAGGTGTTTCATTCCGCCTGCTTAATTAGCAATCCAGTCTGTCTAAGATGGAAAAAAAGTGCTAATTGTCCTGCGTGTTTAATTAGGTCTCAAAACAAAACAGAGAAAAAAAAAACAGGAAAACCTGAGAAGAAAAAGCTGAGACGTAACGTTATCAAGGAAAACAAACCACCTGAATGAGCTTTTTTTTTTTTTTTTTAATTATAATATAAATTTTAGAATGTTCCTCGCCCTACCCAGGCAAAGCTCGTGGTAGATGCACTCAGTTGTGGGTAACTGAGTGCCAGTGATGCGGTTTGTGAGAATGCTCTCGATGGTACAGCGATAGAAGTCCAGTAATATCCTTGAACACAGGTGAGCTCTGTAGAAAGTAAATGCGCTTCTGTGCACCTTTTTTTTTTTTTACCAGAATTGATGTATTAAGTGACCAAGCGAGATCCTCAAAGATATGAGTACCAAGGAATTTGAAGTCAGACACCTGTTCCACCATAGCTCCATTCACACAGATTGGGGAATGGTCCTGACTCCTAGTCCTCCTAAATTCCACAATGATCTCTTTGGTTTTGTTGGTATTAAGCACCAGGTTGTTGTTTTCACAACACGTAGTCAGATGCTGTACCTCATCCCTGTAGGCCGTCTTGTCGTCACCTCTGATCAGGACTATCACTGTGGTGTCATCTGCAAACTTGATTATGGAATTAGAGCCATAAAGAGGAACACATTCATGGGTGAACCCAGAGTTCAGAAGAGGGCTCAGCACACATCCTTGTGGTACACCGGTGTTCAGGATGATTTTTTTTTTTGAAGCGGGGGGGTTGTCTACTTACCTGACAGACTGAGGTCTGTTAGTCAGAAAGTCCAAAATCCAATTACAGAGTGATACGCTGATACCAAGTTTGGAGATCAGCTTGAAGGGCAGCACTGTGTTAAATTCTGGACTAAAGTTAATGAACAGCATCCTAAAATATGAGTTGTCACAGTCCAGGTGAGTCAGTGCAGTATGGAGTGCGGTGGACATGGCATCCTCTGGATCCAGGATCCAATGTGGCAGGTAGACAGGACTAGTCTTTCAAAACATTTGGCGATGATTGGGGTGAGTGCAACAGGACAAGTCATTGAGGGATGAAGCAGTTCAATGCTTAGGCACTGGCACGGTGGTGGAAGTCTTAAAGATAGTAGGGACTACTGCTTGGGCCAGTGACAGATTAAAAATGTTCGTGAAGTGGCTGCTCATCATGTGGCAGAACTGTTTTTCTGAAGTCCAACGGATTTCCTTAGCTGAGAGGGAGATTCCTGCCCTGTACCCAATGATTTCGGATAGGCTCCAGACAAACCGCGACCCTGACGGATGAAGCAGAATACCATCAGTTATTTACATCTGGTGCATTTTCGTCATACATGTATCATGTGTCACTTGTAATATCACGCTTTACTTATTTTGGTTTGATTGTAAAGTCGGTGTGAACAATAAGCCAACCAGGACTAAAATTTAACAGCGTATAATTTTTATTACAAGTGGGGCACGAATACTTGTTGAGGCAAACATGGACACAAGTGCAGGTTTAATTATGCTAATAACCAACAGACCAACTCAAAGATAGAATCCAAAGGCAGCGTCAAAATCAGGCAATCAACAAACAGAGTGAAGTCAAAAACAGCAGCACTAGTCAAAAATATAGATTAAACACACGTCTTGTTAACGGCTCACAAGGAAATCCAACTACTACAGGGTTTATACATACTCGAGTCCCAGGGGCATCTCAGGTGACACCAGTTATCCTAATACAGGTGCTAGAACTCTGGAGAAGGAGAATGGGTGGGTTGTGAGGTGTTGGCGGCAGCCATTTTGTTTTGCCACTAGGTAGCATCAGGCATTTTGTCTCGTCGGTGGAACAAGAACAATTTTCTTGGTTTGTCCAAACTGAACTACAAGTGTAAACACACTCTAACATCAGCTGTCATGTAAAATCATTTGTATAAATTTGTGTAATGAGTCTAATCATTTAATATATACCCTTTTTATGGAGCAGTTTAAAATTCAGTCCTCGTAATCAAGTAGTACTGACTGTCTGGTGAAGTTACATTGACTTTCAGTAACTTTTACAATAGTTGTTCTAATAGCCATAGTCGAACGTAGTCTGCGATGAGCGTGTTAATAGTTAGAGACTTCGTTTGTGTGTTGTCTTTGGTGACGCTGAGCAGTTTGTGCTTGTGCTTACAGCTGAGGTCGTGGAGCAGATGGCTGTCCTTGTATCCTCAGGCCTGTCAGCGTGTGAAGAGAGACGAGCTCGGCTCTGCGTCCAGCCCATGGAGAGTTTAAAGTCTCCCAGGACAGTGCCATGTCCATGACATTTGGGTAGGACACAGCCTTCTTCTCTATATCCCTCGTTCACGTTCGCTCTTGATAACATCATAAATATTTCATTTCTTTTATGTTGCATCATTCCGCGTGAAATATTACTAAACAAGACAGGTGGTGACATGCTTCTTAACAGCTGCTTATTATTCGCCCCGGACTTAGGGCAGTCTCACTCGCACACACACGTCCTGATATGCACAGCACCCTCGGACCTCAAACACACTTTCACTTGCTAGTGTAATTGTGATAGATCAGTAGAGCTGTGCTGTGTTTTTATACCTTTATCCTCATGTGTGCTGAGAGCTTGATCCATTTTGGGTGATTGTGATAATCTGGTGTGCCTTCTGGGATTCACTTCAGGCCTGAAAGACATTCATTTCCGATGTTAGGAGCTGAATTGGTATGTGTTAGTTACAAGCAACACAGCATTGAAAGTGACAAAAACTCGCTAGTACAAAAACAAAGCAGGCATACATTTGTACACACATACACAAAAAAAACCAAAAAAAAAAAAACCTGGTACACCAGTCTAATACTTGGTAGGTCCCCCATGGGGCATCGACTCCACAAGCTTGCGGATATATTCTGTAGACAATGAACTCCATATGTCCTGCAGAACGGCCCACAGTTCTGTTGTATTCTGAGGTGTGTTACATGACATTCCAAATGTGCTCAATAACGTTGAGATCTGGTGACTTAGGTGTGAATGGGAAAACTCAGATGAGTGTTCCTCCAACCATAATTTGGCCTCTTTGGATGTGTGTGATGGTGCGTTGTCCTGCTGGAAGGGGCTAAACCAATCAGAATGAATGCAGGGCATGAACAGGTTCATTTCTAACTCATCAGAAAGGAGACACACACAGTGTTTGTAGATGTACCAGGGGTCCCATGAAATGCCATTATTGGGCCACCACCAGTCTATGTATTTTGTATTGGCTCGTCTATACCAGTTTTTTGGCACTTCAGTGTACAATACATACATTAGAAAAAAGGCCATTAAATAAACTGTTATGATGCATTGCCTATAAAACCAAGGAATCAATCTAAATAAATTTGTCTATGGGAAAACAATTCTGTTATGATGAACATGCCCAGATTTGATCCTGGTTACAGACATGAGCATTTGGGCCAAGATTTGTGTTTTTATCAGTTTCTATTAAATTTAGCTCTTGTGTAATTTATTCCCACAGATGTGTGATTATTTTCTATAGCCAGACACTTGACAGACTCGGTCCTGTGTGATGCTGATGGTGTGTGAAAGTGTTATAGTGTTATTATCGACTAGACTCTGTGTATCTAACCGCGAGGAAACGAAGAGTGGTGTGTATTCTCAGTTTGGCTGCCTGAGAATTCAGATAATGGCAGGTTGTATTTACTAAAACTCCAGTCTATAGCAATTTTCTTGACCAGAACAGCTTTAACACATGCTCTGCAATGGCTGATTCTAGGTAATGATGCCAGAGTGTCTAAGTGCCAGTGTGTGTGTGTGTGTGTGTGTGTGTGTGTGAGCGAGTGAAATCCTTACAGTCGTCTGCTTCCTGTTTCAGTCACCTTTCCAGCCAAGGTAGAACAATTCAGCCTGGAGGCTGTGTATGTTCACAAATGTCCATCTATATATGAAAAGTTATAGAGTAAAGCTGTCATGAGATAAGAGCCAAGTGGCATCAAGCCTGTTTCAATGCAGGGCCTCCCAGACCCACACACACACACACACACACACACACACACACACAGACACACATATACACTTTTAGGCTCTGAATGAGCAGGTATTGTTTTCTGGCGTAGCCGAAAGCTGATCCTCTTACTCCGGCTCATATCAGCGTCACACACAGAGGGCAGTGGAAGCCTGCCGTGCCCTGATGGCCTGATCTGAGAGCAGCAGATAACACAATCCTGACTGTATGCTTCAGCCACACACATCTGTTCCCAGCTCAGTGGAGACTTTATCAGATTGGCTGCTCAACAGGTGAATGTCTCTCTCTCTCTTGCTCTCTCTCTCTCTCTCTCTCCCCTGTTTCTGTCTGCTCCAGACAGGCTATGGGAGCTAGCTTATTTGTACTAAGTAATTTTTAACCCGGGGTTCGAGGGCAGGTTTGGCCTCTAGATCCCACTTTTGGAATTTCATTTCTTCTGAGCTCAGACAGATTGACATGTGGAATTACGTTTCTGCTTTCTGCACATAGACAAGGTAATGCCCCATATCTGATCCCACTTCTTACTACTTAATTCTGATTATGCACTGTCCTGTGCTGACTTTATTACAGAATACTGAGAGTGGTCATGTTTGGATTTTTTTGATGGGCTGTATTTTGGCCTTAGCATGGCCTCACAATTGCACATTCATAACAATCACTGTGACTATTAAAAGGTTCTGAAGTCCGGTGCTAGGTTTAGCTTTAAACATGTCTCCCTTGACTTTTATTTAAATGGTTTAAAATGTCTGTCTCTGTCTCAGGCTTTCTCTCTCGCTTGTTTGCTCGTCCACTTAAACCCACATGCGTACTTTTATACTGCCACTTCGTCTCAGCCTCAGTCTTTAATCTTTGCTCTGATATGAAAGCACTGAAAAAGTCTCTCTTGTTTGAGGACAGGGCTTGAGTTTGCTTTGCTTATTACCAGAATTCTGTTTTTTATATATATACAGTTTGTAGCACTCGTGTATGTGTGTGTGTGTGTGTGTGTGTGTGTGTGTGTTTCATGAGTGTGCATGTGGGCCCCGAGGCCATGCCCCAGACTCTCCATCTGTTTCAATTAAGGAGAGTGCAGGACGCATGGCACAAACTGCCTGGCTTAAATGTCACTGCCACACTATGAAGGCTTTAAGACTGTAACAATCGTCACAACACAACTAAAGATCGCAGCACAATAGACACCGAATCTCTGTTCACTGATACTGCCATTGGTGCCAACGTTCAAGATCTTTACAATTATAGACCATCTTACTGGTTAGGATTAATTAACTGTGGGATTCAGGAGGAGAACAGTTCTCTCATTTTCTCATGCCACGCTAATCTCATTTTCTAATAGGGTCAACCTGGGAGCTGGTAAATATTTGCTTTTGCTTCTTGGTTAATATGTAATTGAATATGCAGCTAGATGTAATGGATGTGTCCTACACTAACAATGTCACGCTATCAAACAATGACCATCTTAACACATACAGCCTCTTTAAAAAAAAATAAATAAATTTGTGGAAATGGGTCATGTGGCACGAACTCACTAAAGACTCACTGAAGACTCAAAACTCACTGACTGGTCATATGATTAGTTAAGACCCATGTTCCATCATGTGAAGTATCACTTTTTTTTTTTATAAAAGAATCTAGACACACACTGGTGAAGAACACACACCATTGAACACACACTAGGGAGCAGTGAGCACACCTGCCCGGACCGGTGGCCAACCCTATCCATTGTTTAGTTTAGCAGTTTAGCCTCTCGTCCACGGCATGCCGGAAGCAGTCGGGAAGGGGGTGGTGGGGGGGTTGGTGGATCAGTCTTGCTCAAGGGGATCAGTCTTGTTGGTGTTGGGGATCAAACTGGCAACCCTTTAGTCACAAGAACGGTTCTCTAACCTCAAGCTATGGCTGCTTTGCACATCAAGGGATATGATTGGCTGGTTAAGACTCAGAGCAGGAGCATGTTTTGGGTTTGTGCGTAAAGCTAAATGTTGCATATTTGTTATGCATTTTCCTAAGTGAATCTATCAAACACTTTTCTTATCGCTTTGATGACGTCTATGACTAAACATACTGATATTGTTTTATCACCCAGGCCTGTTTTGTAGATACAGAATTTTCCACATTATTTGCAGTGGTAGGAAATCTTGTGGGGAAAAAACCGTGACTGTTGTCTCACCTTCAAAACCAACCAACTCTTTTGTACTGTATCGTTTTTTTTAGCAGCAGAAAGCAGATGACAGATAACAGTGTGGTCCTTCTTCTGATCGTCTGATGCCAGTCATTATCAGAGAACTTGGACAAGAAGGCGTTTGTGATCTAAACAGTGGACAATGATGCAATATTGCTGAAAGCTGTAGTAAAGCATTGCAGCTTTGTCTTGAGCTATCTTTATAATCCAGACCAGATGCAGTCAGTCTGAAATAGCTTATCAACATGTTTTATGATTAGCTGACTTTGGCCATTGTTAGGTCAGATGTGTGTACTTCTACTGGGATTATTAGGATGATTTAGTATCGACGTTTTAGAAAAGTGAATCAGCATTGATATAATGGCGTTGGTTCAACGTCTTATAGGATGAATTCAAATGTGGATTCAAAGCTGAAATATCACAGTTGAAAATTCATTTGTTTAACGTTTGTAAAAGAAGAACTGAAGGCTCACAAGTGGGACAACAGAAAAGTGTTCACTCTATCATCTGGAGATCGAGTGTGAGTTTGAACCTACAGCCATCCATAGCCAGGATTCCAGACAGCAGAATTAACTGTGGTCTCGGAAAGGGTGGGATTGCATACCGTCTCTTTCCTATCGGTTGCATTGACGCAAGCCAATCGTGGGTGTCATAAAAGAATGAATGAATGTGAACTATTTTGCCTTACTGTGTTTGCACACAGAAGGAATGTGACCTCTGCATTTAACCCATCC
>JAOVVF010000032.1:5212196-5225277 GCA_028565595.1 Duopalatinus emarginatus | reverse complement strand
CCATAGTAAATCATAATACTTTTGATACTTAAGTACATTTGAAGGTAAATACTTTTGTACTTTTACTCGAGTGAAAAACTAAACAGAGGACTTTTACCTTTACTGGAGTAATGTTTTACCTTGGGTATCTGTACTTTTACTCAACTACATCAATTGGGTACTTCGTCCACCACTGGATATGGATAGATCGCAGATGAAACATTTCCACCGACATTTACTAAAACTCAGATCACACTAGCATCATGTCAGTTGTGATGTAAAATATAACCACGTTACTGTTTAAATGTGTGGAATTAAACCTGTCTTGTCTATTTCTTCCTGTGAAGTTGTTTCAAGCACTCGTCTGCATATCTCCGGTACATCTGGAGGATTAACTGCGATATCCACGTCAAAGCCAAATCATCCCTGCCTGTCAGATTTCCACAAAGGACTGTGAAATGTTTAGAGATTGCATGCTTAGCGATGATAAACAGACTAACCAGCTCTGTCTCTTATTAAAACTTTGTCGCCGTCGTCGTGATCGTTGCCATAATCTGCATCTCGAATTTGAAGTATTTACTAATCTAGGAAATTCAAATACACTGGAGTGCCTGAAAATCTGCTATAGACTGAAAAATACTGCTACAGATTGGTGACTCCATATGGAGTTTGTTTTGCTGGCATTCCGTAGGAACCCTGGTACGTCCACAAACGTCAGGTGAACGCTGTGTGTGTGTGTGTGTGTGTGTGTGTGTGTGTATGTATACTATTTTCACAAGCACATGGAATCCATGCCCCATGGGGGACCTACCAAATATTAGACTGGTGTACCAGTTTGTGACACATTATGTCATTACAATGGCATCTGGATATATAAGGCAGCAAGCGAACAACTTACCTGGCAGGGGCAATACCATGATCATGAAGGTGGTGAGGCTCAGCCATTGCACTTGGGCTGTGCTGACCTTTGTGAATTCCCCAAATGCAGGAATCTCGACTGCATAATTTCTGATAGTGGGGGACTGCTACTCGGGCTCTCCGCTGTAACTTTTAGGGCAGCCGTGGCCTAGTGGTTAGGGAATAGGTCTCGTGACCGGAAGGTCCCCACCCAGGGCAAGACATGACTGAGGTGCCCTTGAGCAAGGCATCTAACTCCCACAACTGCTCCCCAGGCACCATGGTTTGGGGCTGCCCCCCGCTCTGGGCAAGTGTGTTCACTGCCCCCTAGTGTTCACTGGTGTGTGTCTTTCACTGCACGGATGGGTTAAATGCGGAGGTCACATTCCTTCTGTCTGCAAACACAGTAAGGCAAAATAGCTCATTTTCCTTTCCTTAATCTGTTCTTGAAGTTAATTTGTTGGAAGCAGGAAAAATGGGCAAGCATAAAGATATTTAGACGACTCAGTCTCATCGGTCTTGATGGGTCTTTACAGTATACAGTGTTAAAGTAAATACCTACTAGAAGTGGTCCAAAGGAAGGACAACTTGTGAACCGGAGACAACTGGAGTCATGGTTTCCCAAGACTCACTGATCCGGATGGAGGATAAAGACTAACCTGTCTGCTCCGATCCTACAGACGATCCACAGAATGATGTGTTGCTAATGTCTAGGGGCCACAAATACCACAGATCACAGGTCGTCAGATGTATTATGGAATCCATGACTTAATGGGTCAGAGCTGTTTTGGCTGGCAGGTGTGATGTTATGGCTGAATCGGTGTGTGTGATCATTTTTGATGTGATGTGCTAGACGATAGCTTGCAGACCAATGTGTCATGCGGTGCTGTTCTGCCCTCACATATAGAGAGTTGCTTTCAGAGGCTGTACATAAGAAATACTCAGAACCACTGCAGGATACACACAGCAGCCATATATGTAGGTTTAGTTTAAACTCTGGATCCACCTCGACCCAGATGTCTTGCTGCGTGGGTCAGAGAGACACGTGCTAGAACGGATCCGTATCTAAATTTCGTCAAACCTGTTAACAGATTAAATCCTAGATGATATTTTGGAATGATGTTTACGTGACTGATTGACTGATCTGATAGGTGCAGATAAAGATAATTGATAGTAATAAATAGATTTGATGCATGTCATGTTTAACACACACACACACACACACACACACACACACACACACACATATACTCTGTGTCTCTCAGCCACTCAGTCATTCTCACTCATTCTTCATTCTCTTTCTTCAGCTTGCAGTTTCTTCTCCCTCACTCTCTACAACACACACACACACACACACACACACACACACACACACAGCCTATGTGTGCAGTGAAGTGCAGCAGAGGTGCAGAGTTAAGCTCAGAGGCAGGCAGGGTTTAAAGCCTTATGCAGAGACATCAATTACCAGCAGAGTCGGTCTGCACAGCACAGCCTGTATTAATGAGACTTGCAGGCAGCTCCAGCAATCACTAGGCACTCACCAGGACCTCATTCTCCCCAACATGTTCCCACCCAACTCTCAACTCACCGTTGCTTATTGCAGGAAATGACCCTAGTGCATGTAATAGGAGTCAGCTATTTCAGCTCACAAAATTAGCACACCAGAGCCTTTACCTTTGTTCTCTGACTCTTCGGTTCTCTTTTGTTCTGCTTATAATCTGGTTTTTTTTTTCCCCTTCTTCTGCCAAAAGCACAATGAATATATGAGACTACATTAAAATGTAGCAAGAGAAAAAGTGCCAAATGAACCTTAAGCTATGCTTCTGTATTTATTACTGCTAGATAATTTATCATCTAGGCAGATCAGGTCTGAATTAGTAAAAGCTATATAGCTTTTATTTGTTTTAGATTGACTGTACATTAGCTGTAAGGTTTTTTATAAATTATATAATATATTATATACACTAATCAGCCATAACATTAAAACCACTTGCCAAAACAGCTCAGACGTATCACGCCATGGGCTCCAGAAGACCTCTGAATGTATTCTGCAGTATCTGGCAAAAAAACAAACAAAGCAACAGATCCTTCTGTGAATGTACGATGGGATGGGACCAGACAGCTTGGCTTTTACCCCTCAAGCAGATCAGTGAGCCTTGGGCACCCATGACTCATGATTCTGTTACTGGGTCACATTTCTTAGACTGTTGTTGGTAGGTACTACCTTATGGATACAGAAAACTCCCCTAAATACCTGCTGTTTCTGAGATTTTCTGATCCTGTCTAGGTAATATGTTTTGGCCCTTGTTAATTAATTTAGGTCCTTGCAGTTCTAAATCCTAAACCAGTCTTGTAACCGGAACGTTGTGGGTTCGATCCCCACAACCAACTGTAATTCAGTGAAAATGTCCTTTTTCAGTTTTGTATTAATACAATATTAATTTCACTTTAGTTAAATCTGTGTACTAGGGTTTCCTTGGTCATACAAATATGCCTAGACAAGCCTATGCAGAACACATATTCACATCATTATAATCATCTGTGGAAGCTTCTACTGCTGTTTGTATCATGCAAATGGCATGTCATCATGATTTAAGTAATTTTCAACATGATTTAATAGTTGGAGCTCATGAGAAGGATCATAGCATTTTAGTTAAGGTTGGATGTTCACGTACGACAAATTTAAACAAGAACTCCAGCAAAACCTCAAACCTATGACAGCAGTGTGGCTGTAAAAAGACTGAACGTGAACGTGACCTGCATCGGCTGGCACCAATCGTTTCACCGTGTGATTGGTGTGCAACGCTAGATAAAGTAATATTGGAATTCAATGCTGGGGCTTTAACAAACATCAGAGTTGAGGACTGTGCGACGCTCCATTCAAAAGATGGTAGGGTGCGGGGGGGGGGGGGGGGGTTGTCTACCAAGTATTAGACTGGTGTACTAGTTTTTCAGTTCACAAAGACTAATATGTTTTTTTTAGCAATGAGACAGTAATTCACTTATATTTGTAAATGTACTCTACAGTTGACGCAACATTTTTCCTAGTCCAGTGAACAGAATTATGAAATTGCCTCCAGCGTGAAGAATACATGTAATCCTGGCCCTTTAATCTGGCTTAAATAAGGCACCTCAGTGGTTCTGAATGGTAAAGCCTTTATCTCACACCAACGCTGTCCAGAAAACTGCTCTTTATACTGGAGCTGCCTTCTGATTGGAATGCAGTGCTGGCCAGGATTAACTGATTCAATAAATAGTCAAGCGAGAGAACCCAGAAGCTGGAACACATCTCTAACACCCATCTCAGTCCCACTTTTAAAGTGCTCGGATCAGGAAGGCTAATTGAAACTCCAGAAATGTGCTGTCTCATGCATTTTAGTCTCACTTCTGCTGGATCACAGGCTGGTGGAGTTCAAAGTCTAATCTGTCCTTCTATGTGCGCGCTACATGACAAATTTTAACACATATTTTTTTTCCTGTACATTGCTTAATGCATAAACAAGCACAAGTGGATAATAACAGGCAAGTAGCATCGGCGTGTGAAAAATCAAAGCAGAGCATTAAAGCCGTGCTGATTGGCCGGCATCGTGCTGTTACTATCTGCTTATGAGAGCGCTCCTCTGCTCTTATCGCTTCCTGAACAAACAGAGGCTAAATGAATGATGATCATCACTCAGACTGCATGTCCTCAGCTCCTTTGTCTCGCAGTTTTGTCATGAACGACGGTTACGTCTTATGAGTACTAATCAGAGGAAGCGTACGCTCCAGAACCACCACAACCCCTTCAGAACCGGTACCTGAGTGCAATCGCGGCTAATGTAGACGTCCTCAGTGCGGTTCCTTCCAATTAGGAGGAAGAGAGGCGGTCAGTGTGTGCGTTTTTTTTAATTGATTCGAGAGGTGAGTCATGCCGTAGTCGGTCCAGTGGGAGCGGATGGATTAGTGAGGATGGGAGAGATAGATAAATAGATTATCCGAATGAGCCTGCATGCTGGGCATAGACCCCTGAACCACTATAGAGCCTCATTTAGATAATGCTCATGGGTCTGACTGAGATAGGGGCTATTAGTTGTGAAGCCAACCCAGTCTCTCGAATAGCATTTTCAGTGAAGTAGAGGTCAAAGTTTTGCAGTGTTGTTCCGTAGAGTAAAATGTATGGAGGGCATCACATCGGTTAATGGTTATGGAGAGAAATAAACAAAATGTTAAAGTGTGAGTAGATCCTTTAATCAGTAAACACCTTGAGTTGGGACTCGCTGCTTCTTATTTGGCAGTCTGTTGGTTTTTTAGGATGCACGTATATATGAGTGTTTCAAGATAAACCACGTCTATGCCATTGGCTGCAGTTCAAACAAACAAAATGCAGCAATAAGATGTTATATATGCAAGAAAGTATGGAGGAAACCTACAGATAAAAAGAAGAGAATGTCACTAGAAATGTGTCACTATGGAACATTTCCAGTGACAATTACATCTCATTGACTTTCCATATTTTTCTGATATAACAGTTTCTGTTATATACTATGACTTTGTTTAATATTTATACCTTTTTTTTAATAATTAGGGATCAACAAATTAAAACCCACAGTTTTATATGATATAAATGATGCTATCTTATTTTACCAGCACCTGTCAAAGGGTGGGATATATTAGGGAGAAAGTGAACAGACAGTTCGTAAAGTTGATGAGTTGGCATCAGAAAAAATGGGCAAGGATCTGAGTGATATTGAGAAGGACCAGATTGTAATGTCTAGATGACTGGGTCAGAGCATCTCCAAACAACAGGTCTTATGGGGTATTGTTCTTGGAATGTGGTAGTAAGTTCTTACCAAATTTGGCCCAAGAAAGTTCGGTAGTCCAAGGTTCGGTGCGGTGTGTGGGTGGTGACGGCTAGACCATCTGAACTGATTCTTCAGGAGATCCACAGATCTGTTTCTTGGTCTTGTGGAGTCTGTGCTTCAGTAGGTCAGAGCTGGTTTGGCAGGCGGTGTTAATGTTATGAATGTTTGGTGTATGTTGGCTGTAGTGTATGTAAGGAATAAAGTAAAAGTGAAGAGATTGACCTACTGTTGTTTGCACATAGAGGAATTTAGTCCATCTGTGCAGGATAATACAAATAACGAATGCATAGACTAGGGGCAAAGAACTCACTTGCCGAGAGCAGGGGGCAACTGTGGGGGTTAAGTGCCTTCTTTATTGACACCACAGTTGTGTCTTGTCGTGTCTCATCACACAACATACCGGTATGTCCTATTTACAAGACCTGTTTCTTAGGGTTGAACAAGATTCATAATTGAATCGAGAATGACCCTTAAATTACAATTAATTCTATTTTTAAATTTGAATTTGAATTTAAATTAAATAAGCAAACAGGAAGCGGAATTGCAATTCAAATTCATATTGCAGGAAGAAGAATTGGAATTCCAGGAAATTCGAAGAAATTTATGATACATAATTAAGGTGTATTTAACAATGCAGCTTTACAGTATATATTACATATGACATGAATTTCATACAGATATAATTGTATGGACTTTACACAATCCTTTATTATAGTAAATAGGCCTGATTTCTTTACCATAAATTAACATTAAAATCATACTCTTAAAACCAGATCAATAAAATTGTTATAAGTTTTAATAAATTGCAACAAAGTTACCCTGTAAAGTACCAAAACATTGTTTCATTTGATTACTTTGAAATGAAGATATTGCAAATTATTCAACATTAAGGGAATGTATGCTTAATGTTAGTGCCTGTACTTCCATTTGGAAGAAAAATGTATTCTAAAAGTATCACATTCTCATTGATATGTGATGACAGTGAATCTTTCCTGAGTACAATGAATTTAATTCCACTTCCTGTGATTCCAATTCAAATTCAATTCAACATCCTGTAGGGTGGATTCAATTCAAATTCAAACTTATTAACTGAATTGAATTAAATTCAGAAATTTTGAATTTTGCACAGCCCTGCAAGCCCTGTAAGCTTAAGCCACAGCTTAACACATCCTGAGTCTTTTCATTTTTGCATACTGCAGCGATTTGCCACTTTTTATCCATATGTAATTACATCTAATGTTGCAAAGCCTTGTTATAGGAGCTATAAATGACTAAGAACATAAATTATTTAGAAAATTAACCCTTCAAACATCTTACATAAATAAACATCTTCACACAGAATGTTTCTCCATATCTACGATTATAACAGCATGTTGCACTTAATATGTGTATTGTTAGGCTTAGTGTATGTGGAAGATCTTTTGTGCAAGTCCTTGTAAATTTGCTGTTGCCATAGAAACAATAACGTATTTGAACGCAGACATTAATAAAAACATGTGATTTGAATTTGGCAAACTGTGGTTTGGTTTTAAGTATTCAGCAGCACTCTAGTATAATCCGATTTATAGCTCCTACTTTGTACCAAGACCTTGTTTATCATGTATGGCTACAGTACCTGGACAAAAGGTCAGGTCAAGGCAACATAATGTGGCAGGTTATAAGATTAGTGGATTTTTTTTTCTTTCTTTCCTGATGACACGGCTGTATTCTGTGCAACAATCCTAAGATTCCTCATGCTCAAATAGTGAAAGAGTGATCCAGGGAGCACGAGGAATCATTTTCACATGTGAGTTGGCCACCACAGAGTACTCAGGCTCAATGAAAGTGTTTGGGATATGCGTAAGAAGATGTTACAGAGTGGTTCTGGATGGAAGTAAAGGTTATAACGTCGCGTATGGTTGTTGAACCCAGCGAAAACATATCATAATAAGTGCTAAAGACTAAAATGTTAGAGCAGGGCTTGGAATAGAGACCCATAGGAAGGCAGGTGAAGCAGCAACTAAAGCGTCTGGTTCATAGAAACGGCGTCTCTGTGTGAATGCCGGCACTCTGTCCAAGTCGTCTGCGCCTGATTCGCAACGTTATCTTGCTTCGGTGAGAGCGGCGCTAGAAGAGGTAAACTGATCAGCTGGATTAATGAGCTCCGAGACTGTTCCGTGCTTTCTACATCTTTTATAGGCCTCTCCTGGCCTGCTCAGTTCTAGCTTCCTAAATACTTAATGACCGCCCTATAGGCCAAAGTCCGCACTCAGGTTTTCCCTCCTGCACACTACACACTCACCTTCCTCCCCATGATAGCTGCTGCTGCTGGTAAAGAGGAGGCGTTTTAGCTGACCCGTTTACACAGCAGTGTGTATGGCTTTAATAAAAGGCTAATGCATCAGATCTCGTAGGAAACATGAAAGAATGAAATAAATGAGGACGTTCTTACTGCTCATCTGGGCATTGCCTAATAGTGTGTTGCTATAGCAACCTATAAAACCATTGACACAGAGTGTTTGTATGTAATTTGGTTCTGAATGGTTGCGCGTGTTATACTTAAACATGCATTTGAGTTTAGTAATGATCTAATGTCCAACATATGTCTGATTAAACTGATCACATGACAGCGGCAAGGCGTAGGTGTTGCTCATGAGCATAAGCGTGCTGCGGCAATTAAGACAATAAGGAAATGACTTGATAACCACGTATTACTGATTCCCCACACACAGCAAATGGACGATGGTGAAAATCTGTACAAAACTGTAGCAGTGTATGAATAAAGGACTATACAGGTACAGACAAGCGTATGCTAAATACATAGCAATGCCACGTACACATACCATTGGATGTGTCCACCAGTGCATATATGAAGTGATAGACGTCTATAAAAGCTTCATAACGGTATTGGGTTTGTTTAACTGGCATTCAATTCCATGGGACCCCTGGTACATCTACAAACATCTCTGATAGGTTTGGCCTTTTCCAACAGGACAACGCGCCAACACAGACGTCTAGAGTCACAAAATTCTGGTTAGAGAAACACTCTGATCTGATTTTGCAGCTTTGCTTGTGAACACCTAAGCCACCAGATTTGTGGACAGGTTTGCGGGACGAAGTATGTCTGAGGTCACATTCCTCTGTGTTCATGTGTTCATGCACAGTAGGCAAATAGGCAAATTTCACTTTCACATGACAATGACCTCTTATCGTGTCTAGTAATAATAAACTTACTCCAGCATTAAAAGTTTTATTTTATTATTTTTTCCTTTATTTTTTATGGTTTCTTTCTTTTGTATTTATTTTGTCCTTGGTGGCCATGTCCTCTGCTGTATCCATGGTAACGTCACAAACTACCCAGACCTCCAGGTTGTACTTATTCAGTGTGTGTGTGTGTGTGTGTGTGTGTGTGTGTGTGTGTGTGTGTGTCTGTGCGCGCATTGTCATTCTCAGCGGTACGCAGTTCAAACTGCCTTTGAGAAATGCTCTGAAGTGTCCGTGGTTACTCACAGCCCTCTGTGTTGTTCTGTGTGTCTTCACCTTGGCCTCAGTGGTGGTAAGTAGCTACAACACACACACACACACACACACACACACACACACACACACTCATCCTCACCTTTCTTCTGCTTTTAACTTTGTGAGCTTCTGTGCATGTATTCCAGATGAACCTTGTGTTACCTACTCTGTATTCTGTCTCAGTGGTTTATGAGAAAAGCTGCTTTCTGTCTCTACCAGTAACTCCTCATACTGGTCTTACTGGTCAAGGATAACTCTTTTATTTAGTGAAAGAAACTCATTTATTTCTCTGCCTCTCACAGTGTCCTGGTCTCTCAGGATGACAATCAGAGCGAGACTTGCCAGCACAATAAACACAGCGGAAATCTTATTAATTATTTAATCGCTCTGTGTGTGTGTGTGTGTGTATGAGTAATCACTTGGTGCTGGAAACCAGGCCATATGATTTTCATTGGCCTATCTAAGATAAATTCCAGTGGTACAGTGCGGTAGTCTTTTATTTCATTACAAATATAAAAACAGCAGCTGTTCATGTGTGAAATTCAAAATGAAACCTATTAGAAAGACATTTTCGCTGTCCACTGGAAACTTCGATATTCTATACGTGCCAGACGGAAATCAGGCGAACTTGTGATATATTGTTGATAGTTTTTTTTTTTCCTTTTCTTACTTACTTACTTACTTACTTAAGACGGTAGCATGGTGGCGCCACAAGAAGTGTGTGTGCTACTCAGCTCCAGGTATCGGTGGTTGTGGGTTTAATCCTGGCTCTGGTCTCTGTCTTTGAGAAGTTTGGTGTATTGTTCTCGAGTCCACATGGGTTTTCGCTGGGTGCTCCGGTTTCCACCCACCTCTCAAAAAGCACACATGGTAGGTGAATTGGATATGCCAAATTTCCCCAAGGTGTGAGTGTGGGTGAATGTGTGTGGGGGCCCTTTCCAGGTGGTATTCCTGCCTTGCACCCAATGATTCCGGGTGTGCTCTGGGCAAACCGTGACCCTGACAGACGAGGCGATAAGAGAATGACTGACTGACTCAAAAAACGTTCATGGCTACGGTCTCTATACAGTCATATTATACGAGAAAGAACTACTGAAACCCCTTTGTGACTTTTCCTACATTGTTAACGTATATATTCAGTAAAGATCCATTTAAAGATGGGACGATTTCACTTCACTTCCCACTGTTTATTTCCCCTCTTAGTCAGTGTGATGTCTGGAGTCTGTTTGGCACAGTGTCACAACAGATTTTTGCCAGTAAACTCAAGATTTACTCTAGTGAGCTGAATAATCACTTCTGGTTAGTGACACCTGAAGCCAAGGGAAATTTATAAAGCGCAGGAAATGATTTATTTGACAATTTACACACTATAACACTCCTTGTTGAGGGGGGAAAAAACAAGATTATTATTTTTTGCCACTTTCCAATAGGAATTAATAGGTGTAATGGGTTTCTTAAAATTTCTAATGGTATCTGAAAGCAATCTGTTCCTGAATGAGCCACAGGTACTTCATCAGATATTTAATAGTTCCATCTAACCTTTACGATCAGCTATAACATTAAGATCACTGTCCTGAACACAGCCAAAACACCTCTGATCCATTGAGGCACGGACTCCGCAAGACGTCTCTGATGGTGTTCTGTGGTATCTGGCACCAAGATGTTAGCAACAGATCCTTTTGTGAATGTAAAACAGACTAGCCTTCTCCCCCCCACATGAATCAGTGACTGGTTGTCCTTCCTTGGATGACTTTTGGTATGTACTAACCACTGCACAATTTAGTCCTTGTCAGAGTCACTCAGATCCTTACACTTGCCCATTTTTCCTACATCAAACTTTGAGAACTGACTGTTCACTTGCGGCCCGGTGTATCCTGCCCAATGGCACTAATGTGATAATCAATGTTATTTACTTCTGGCTATAAGGTAAATCAAAGGTTTATATAAGATCACTGATTTAATGTGTTTCTATAGTTACAGCTCATAATAGTAATAAGAAATAATGTTTCTGTAAGGAGATTTCTGTTTAGTTTATTTAGCATTAATGTAAGTAGTCTCGTGTATGAGCGATTTATAACATTTATATGCATGCTCGATATAAATGTGGGTAATAATCCAGGTAATTTGAGTCAGTTCATCAGGACCAGGTTTAATGGGAGAAATGTTTTGTCACTTATCCAGTTTCAGCTGGTTGCACGTTTCCCCAATCCTATATACAGCTCATTTGCATAACGACCAGCATTATTACATAACAATAAAACCCGTAATCGGTTGCATATACAAAGTGTCATTAATTGCAATTGTGACTTGTGCTATTAACATATAATATTGGGCATTGTTGGATGGTGAAAAGTGAACTTTAACCCCCCCTTCTCATTTCTGGGGTAGTTAAGATTTACATAACGTGAATTTATAATGGAACTGAAGCGATACGGTGTAAGTGGCCTATGTTTTGACCTGCTGTTAAGAGACCTGAAGTCCGTTCTCCAAATGGTGATAAGAGACACCACCAGCTTTAGCCTATTTGTCTAGTTGACCAGATACCAGGATGGCTGTTAATGATTTAATAGGTTTGGATTAGAAAGCATTTGCTGGCTGTGAACATTGTGTTTATCCTCGTGAATAAATCTGGTGTGATCCTTAGGTTGCATCCACACTACCGACTGAGCCGATGTAATACACCCATCCTTCTGTACACCATAATAACAATGTGCACGTAACAGCAGACTTCTGCAGGAAGTAAATTGAACTTGTCTTTATAAATCCGGGCCTTTTCCAGAGTGCAGTATGATTTCCGTGAGGTAATTTGTTGCCTTGGACAGAAAGGATGTATGATATGGGCGAGTGATTTTTGCCTTATTGAATGTCTGCTACATTGCGAAATCTCTTCATACACCGAGAAAAGGCGCTAGCGCTCGCCTTAATTAAGCCAGTAGACTTTTATTCAGTTTAGTATGCAGTTCAGGTTCTTCAGATTTGTTTTGCATTGTATAATGAAAGGAAATACATCTGAACACCCAAAATCCGCATACTCTTGAGATGCAATTAAGGAAGAGTTAGTGGAAATGGAATGAAAACCACAAAATTACTCAAAGAGAGTAAGAGCAGATTTGACTTAGTTTTGCTCCTCGGTATGACTCGGCTGTCTCCCGAGAAAGCCAGCGAGTGAGCGAGCACAGCAAAACTTGCTGTACCTGATACAAAGCACCATGTGGAGATTCCCAGCTCAGATGAGTCTCTAGTTCTGAATGGATATCGATAAAAGCATCATTCTTATCCTTCTCTCTTTTTGTCCTTCATCTGTCTCGAGTGTCTGTCAGTGAATGGAGATCGATCTAAGCATCCTTTTCATTAGACTGTCCAGTGAAGGGTAATGTCATTACATGTGTGTTTACACTCGGAATATGATATGATCTCATCTCTTCCCAATAAACAAACGTAATTAAACATTATTTAAATAACTTCAGATGTTAATGGGCAAATAATAAAAGATATACAAAGATGGTTTTTATAGGATTTTTCTCAGACCCTTTTGCTTCACAGCTCACGCTTCCCCTTTAAGACGTCTTTACTGCATGCATAGCATCTACGTGCATCATGCTACACTCTTACCCATGCTCCTAATTGTCTTAATGCCTGTCCTGTTAGCATCTAACCAATCCTAAACAATCTTATCTCAGGGAACCTTAAACGCATGTATTTTCATTAGGGCTGTCAAACGATTAAAAATTTAAATCGTGATTAATTTTAGAATTTCATATGTGATTAATCATATTTTTTAATCTATGTAAATGAACAAGGCTTTAAAGTGAAATGTTACAATTAAAATGGTGAACACATGTTATGCTAAAAGTACTTGTTAAAAA
>JAOVVF010000032.1:5098950-5116773 GCA_028565595.1 Duopalatinus emarginatus | reverse complement strand
TACTACTACTGCCACTGATACTATTACTGCCACTGATACTACTACTGCCACTGATACTATTACTGCCACTGATACTATTACTGCCACTACTACTACTGCCACTGATACTACTACTGCCACTGATACTATTACTGCCACTACTACTACTGCCACTGATACTATTACTGCCACTACTACTACTGCCACTGATACTACTACCACTGATACTACTACTGCCACTGATACTATTACTGCCACTGATACTACTACTGCCACTGATACTATTACTGCCACTGATACTACTACTGCCACTGATACTACTACTGCCACTGATACTATTACTGCCACTACTACTACTGCCACTGATACTACTACTGCCACTGATACTACTAGTGCCACGACTGCTACT
This sequence comes from Duopalatinus emarginatus, assembly GCA_028565595.1. Taxonomy (NCBI): domain Eukaryota; kingdom Metazoa; phylum Chordata; class Actinopteri; order Siluriformes; family Pimelodidae; genus Duopalatinus; species Duopalatinus emarginatus. Next base: position 5,116,385 of record JAOVVF010000032.1, on the reverse strand, counting down.
CCTTATACTGCTACCATTGCCCCTTTTGCTATCACACTAATACTACCATTATCACTACTGCTATTCTTAATATGTTTGCTCTCACTGCTAGTATTACTGCTACTGCTTCTACTGCTACGTCCACTAGTGCTACTACTTCTCTCTAGTAAAAGGCAGAGGCGATACGAACGTTCCTTTAGAGAGCCTGTGCAGATTGAGCATGCTGTTTGATCCAAGATGTTTATGACATGTTGGCAGTTCAGCTGTACAGCAGTAAAAACAGTGCTGAATATTGTACATAGCTATGTTTTTAGTTGTAAAAGAGCAACCGAAAAGGATACGACCTGCAAGAGTGGAACGAATCATGATGCTGGGATTATGTGACAGTCATTGGACTGACATAGAGTGACAGATGTCACCGTCTTCAGATGCACTCTACAGTGGGGAAAATTGGGGTTTCATATTTGACTGGTCGGTGTAAACACCATTTCAGTGTGGTCGGAGAAAAATGTATAGTTAAGGTACATTGAGCTAAATGCGTATATAATGTCCATTTATACATATCAATATAAGCAACATGAATAATGTGTTGCTGCTTGAGGTGAGTCAATGAAGTGCCGGAAAAACTGGAACAGACTGGTACAGATTGCTGGTCGCTCCATAATGATATAGGTTTTGTATAGCTGACATTCCATGGGACCCCTGGTACATCTACAAACGTGTCTGCCAGTTATACCCGTTCATGTCCTGCATTCATTCTGATGAGTTTGGACTCTTCCAACACGCATCAACACACCAGATTATGGTTTGAGAGTTTGGAGTTTTGCCATTCACACCAGATTTCAACGTTATCGAACACATCTGTAATGCCATGCAAGGCGCTATACAATACAACAATGCAACAGAAATGTGGACCCATTCTGCAGGAAGTATGGTGTTCATTGTACAGAATATTTCAGCAAGCTTGTGAAATCCATGCCCCATGAGGGACCTACCACGTATTAGGCTGGTGTAGTTTTTTCTGATTTAGACGTAATTTTCTTTACATGTTAGCTAGATTAGCTCTGCACATGATTAATGAATTTGGGAAAGCGCAAGCTGCGTAAATGTCCTTTTTAGAGAAATCGTCACTGTAAATGTGTTGATGAGAGTGCAGAGATCACAAAAATGCTCTTTACAGGGCTAATAATAAATGTGTAGAAAATTAACTGTTTCTGTCTGTCTGTCTGTCTGTCTGTCTCACCTATTATTCAGTCAGCTTCTCCAGCAGGATTCCTCTGCATGTATGAGGCATCTGCAGAGTGTAAAAGCAGTGCAGCTCTCAGACCTATCAGTAAAAGCTTGCTTTTCTTGAGATACGTGCACTGTCTACAAAGTGGGGTCTCCAAAATACTGTGTGTGTGTGTATCCCAAGTTTCCCCTGTATATTACCTATATCCAGCTCAGCTCTCATCTCAGTCTGTTTTTCTAGGTCCCTCTGTCTCTCTGTCCGGCTAAATCTCTGATTCTGTCTGTCTCTCTTCCTCTGTCTTAGTCTCTGTAGTACACAATGAGTGATAGCAAATCCATTACTACCAGCCCGTTACCACAGTATGAGTCATCCCATTGACTGCTTACGAGCGAGGGAGGCAGAGAGGGAGAATGAGAGAGAGAGAGAGAGAGAGAGAGAGAGAGAGAGAGAGAGAGAGAGATGACAAAAATATATTTTTATTTATTTATTTTGTGTGTGTGTGTGTGTGTGTGTGTGTGTGTGAGTGAGAGAGAAAGAGAGATGTACCCGATGACCCGTGCAAATTTTTAATACAAAGTGGAACATCGTGAAGCTTTTTGTGCTCAGATCAGTTTGCATAACAGACCCGAGCAACATTTTTAATCCTGTTTAAATTACAGAGGTGAAGTTCAAGTGACATACAGGTGTGAAAAATGACTACTGTGGTTCTGGTAGCTGTTACTTTGTTACGTTTCATCCATTATTCCTACCTTAATACTGCCATCAGAAGGCTTCCAAATCATGAAAAAAGCATATACATTTATATATATACAAAAATAGTGCTATGGAAACTAAACATTACTTTTTGGAGTCTCATCTGGCTCACCTTGGACATAGACAGTCTACAAAACACCATAATGGACAGATGTACATTTACATTTACAGCATTTAGCAGACGTCCTTATCCAGAGCGACTTACAAAAGTGCTTAGTTACATTCTTGGAGTATATGAAGCTAGTGAAGGTAAAACTCAGTCCAGAATCCTAGTATAAAAGAGCCATGTAGTATCAAGCGTCCAAAACTCCCTACACCAGTCAACCTGCAAAGAGAAGAAGACAATAACCAAAATAGTCACAAAACTGAACAAGTAAGACAAATACAGTTTACAAACATTGAATTTTCAATTAAGTGCTGGCAGGGGTAGTTCATTCCACCACCTTGGTGCCAGAGCAGAGAAGAGTCTGGATGTTTGCTTTCCATGTGTCTTGGATGATGGTGGGTCGAGTCGGGCCATACTTAAAGCATGAAGAGCTCTAGGTATGCGCCTGGCCTTAACCATTGCCATCAGGTAGGAGGGGGCTGGACCATTTTTGGCTTTGTAGGCCAGCATCAGGGTTTTATATCTGATACAAGCTGCTACAGGAAGCCAGTGAAGGGTTTGCAGCAAGGGGGTGACATGGCTATACTTGGGAAGGTTGAAAACGAGTCGAGCTGCTGCTTTCTGGATCACTTGCAGGGGACTGATGGCATGCATGGAAAGACCAGCCAAGAGAGAGTTGCAGTAGGTTAGTCTTGAGATGACAAGAGACTGGACTAGTACCTGGGCAGCTTCTCAAGAGAGAAATGGTTGAATTTTCTGAATGTTGTGAAGGAGAAACCTGCATGACCGAGCCAAGTTAGCAATATAACCAGAGAAGGAGAGTTGGTTGTCCATAGCAACTCCTAGACACTACATATCCCTGAAACTGTAGTGGTATGGTATTCTCAAAGGAAATCAAGAGATCATGATTACATCCACTTACTCCTGGGATGTAGAGCAGCTCTATCTTGTTAGGGTTGAGTTTGAGATAGTGGGCAGCCATGCTGAGATCCAAGCTGAGACCTACTTATCAGAGGGAGGAAAGGAGAGGAGAGTTGGGTATCATCAGCATAGCAGTGATAAGAGAAGCCATGAGAAGTGATGACATTTCCCAGAGAGTGGGTGTAGAGAGAGAACAGAAGGGGACCAAGTACTGAGCCTTGTGGTACACCAGTGGAGAGTTTGCATGGTGTGGATGTGCAGCCCCTCCATGTTACCTGATAGAAGCATTCCTCCAGGTAGGACTGGAACCACTTCCATGCAGTGCCAGAGATGCCAAGGTTGGGAAAGGATGGAGAGGAGGATACTGTGGTTGACAGTATCAAAGGCGGAAGACAGGTCAAGGAGAATCAGGGCCGATGACAAACCAGCTGCAGCTTGCAGCATGCAGCTTCTCTGATATTGCTATAAGTGATGGGAATAACCCTAACGATCTTAAATGAAGCAGGTACGATTCCTGATGATAAAGAAGTGTTGATGATGGAGGAGATGGAGGGAAGGAGTTCTAGGGAGATTGTCAGGAGCAGCGTAGAAGGGATGGGATCGAGTGCACAGGTTGTGGGACTGCTGGGTGTCAGCAACTGAAGTATTTCTTTTGTTGAAAGAGAAGAGAAGCATGTTAAAGATACAGGAGATGAGCTCTAAGGGCGCATGATGGCCTCAGAAGGCGGAGAAAAGGAGTGGCAGATCATATTGACCTTCTCCTCAAAGAAGGAAACAAAATCCTCAGCAGTAAGTGAGGTGGGGGAAGGAGGTGGGAGAGGGTTGAGTTGAGAAGAAAAGATAGCTTGCAAGGATCTGATGCCGATGCTTCAAGCTTAGCAACAGATGCTTCTTTGGATCTTCTGTGGGATCAAACCAGAAAAGATACCCTTCATGTCAGAGCACATCAGGGCCTTGGGGACCAATGACCCTGTCACTGGTTCACTGGTTATTGGACCACTTTTGATAGGTGGTAACCATCGTAAACTGGGCATCAGTTTTTTAGAAGATGTTCTGATTTAGACATCACAACTAGTTCTTGTCAGAGTCACTCAGATCCTTATACCTGCCCATTTTTTTCTGCTTCCAACACATCAACTTTTTACTAGCTGCTTAATATATCCCACCACATGAAAGGTGCCACTGTATCAAGGTAATCAATGTAATTCACTTCACTTCACCAGGGCAACCGTGGGCTTGTGCTTATGGAAAATGGGGCCGGTTTAATCCCCATAACTGACTTGACACGACTAAAGTGCCCATGAGCAAAGCACCTAAACCTAAAGTGCTCCCTGTGTTCTGTGGATAGGGTTTCCCATCACTCCAAGCAAGTGTACTTACTGCCACCTAGTGGCTGTGTTTATTAGCTGGCGTAAGTGAGTTACACTGTACGGGTGGGTTAAATGTGGAGGTCAAACACCTTTCCTCTGTGTGTGCAAGCACAGTGGTCAATGAGTGGTTCACTACACTTTACTTACTAACATAAAAAAATCTGCTCCTTATACTAAGCACTATTTGTCTTTTTCTCTTATGTCCCAAGTGTCTCAAGTGAGCAGAGAAAATAAACAGCCTATGAACCTGAACAGATTCTTGACCTTCCTGAGGATCTTAAGGAGGTGAAGTGGTGATCAGCATGGTCTCGATGTCTGACCCTCCACTGGCAGAACTTGGTTTTTAAGGAGTTTTTTTTGTAATGCATGCAAGAATAGCAAGACAAAGCAAAATTGTAGCCTATTTTTATTATATACTGTATAAATTAAGTCATTGGAATAAAAGATAAAACAGGTATGAATATCCTCGAAGCTGATCAGCCGAGCATATATGAGTTCAAGACAGTGTGCATAATAAATCAGTGCACTCAGCTAACCCTGACAGGATCTTACATTTCTAAATTAACAGCCTCTCATCACAGCCATTTTTTCTGCAATAAACCGATTTTATGCTTACATTGAATAAAACCACCATAGACAGTCACTTGGCCCCCAACACTACACTTGATATAATAATATAAATGATACTTAACAGCCTGTTTATTATGAACACTATACTGATTTTGGATGAATCCACACTTTGCTCTCGGCCAAAGTGGCTTAATTCCTTGGCATGTGGATTTCACAGTGTTTTTGAAATGTTTCCTTAAGATTCAGATTCATGTTGGCATGATTGCATCACATCGCTGTGCATTTTTCATACAGCGAATCTCCTGTTCTACCGCTGGGAGACTGGGATGGCTAGTGAACTTATGGACATTTTCACAGAACCAAACTGAGACATCTTTTTGATGAATAGCCCCTTTTTTCTAGATAAAATGCCTCTGGTTGTTGAACTGGTTTTGTTTAGGCTTCTTAGAACCTTGGTGCTATTCTGAAAACTGACCGATGTTCACACCATTGCACAATGCACAGTTTTAAATGTTGGATGTAATCGTGGTTCGTGCTGAAAATCCTACTATTCTTTGGTTCCAACTGGGAACAAATATTTCAGGTTTCAAAAGGTATTTACTTTTGCCGAAAATGCACCGTTTAAAATTAGGTGCCCAGAACCTGTTCCATGTTGGTTGTGCTTTGCTGGACAAAGGGTGTGTAATCTTAACAGGGTGTATAGTGGATTATCTTGCTATAAGATGGAAAGTGTGGCCATTAAACAATGAATGTGGTCAGCAACAATATTCAAATTAAGAGGGGCATCCTTCTTTTAAGGACCATTACGGCACCAGCACCTGACTGAACTATTGACAGAAGGCCATGTCACAGCAGAAATAAAGCTTCATCAGACCAACCAATATGTTTCCAGTAATCATTTTTGGTGAGTCTGTGCCCACTGTAGGCTCAGATTTCTGTCGAACCTGATGTGGTCTTTTGCTCTAGAAGCCCAAAATCTTCAATGTTTTGTGCCTTCTGAGACATTTTCTGCTCATTGCAGTAGTAAACAGTGGGCATTTGAGTTACCACAACTCCAGATCACCTTTTTAATTATCAAGGTTTTTTTTTTTAAGATACACCGATTCAAACTGGTGCACTGCATAAAAGTTCATGATGCAGTTGCCCAGTGTTATGACAGGTACTGTACAGACACTCACAGAGACACGGCTGGACACAAATGGAGGTATTTATTATAAAAATCACATGGCAAACAGAGTTCATCATCCAAAAAAACAGGCAGAAGGTCAGGCAATGTAGGACAGGTTGTCAGAGTCAAAACAGGAATCAAAAACCAGAACCAAAACAAGATCAAAACACAGAGAACAGACTAGAACAAACTGAGGCTTAGGTAAAAGCTCACAGGGAATCCGAATACATTGTGATGTACAAAAGAAAAGACCGGGTTTTAATAGACACACACACACACACACACACACACACAGACACACACACACACACACACACACACACAGACACACAGGTAATCAGTGGAACATAGAAAAAGGTTGGAAAAATATAACTAAAACCCCTAGGACTGAGAAGGGTTGGGATAAGGAGTATAGCAAGGCAGCCATTTGGTCTTGTTGCTGGGAGCTGGGGGCTGAAAATCCTGACACCCTGATTATAAGAGTGCACTGAAAAAAATTTGGGATGAACATTCCCAATCAGAAAAGTCATCAGAAAAGACGCACATATAGTGTTCATGTTTGTAAATCTATAGCATTTGTTTGTTTTTTTTATTCTGTAGCAGTTTTAGTGGTACTTCAGCGAATATCACTGTTGAAAATTGCAAATCTCTGAAATCGATTGAATTCGCCTATTGTGCTTGCACACAGAGGACTGTGACCTTTACATTTAACCCATCTGTGCACTGAAACACACCCACCAGTGAACACTAGGGGGCAGTGAATACTATTGCCCAGAGTGGGGGGAGCAAGCCCCAAACCACGGCACCCGGGAAGCAGTTGGGGGAGTTAGGTGCCTGGGTCAGGGGCACCTCAGTCGTGTCTTGCCTTGATCGAACCCGGAACTTTCCGGTCACAAGCCCGGTTTCCTTGTAAAAAGTCTGTAAAAAGTAATATGCAATTAGCCAGATATGAAAACCCATTGACCAAAATAATAAAAAAAAAGGACGTGTCTCTTATACAACACAGTCATAGCTGATGAATGCCTATTCCCACTGCCAATAGACATTGGGCAGTGTGTTTTGCCTCCAGGAAACAGCAACGTGGACAATTTTAGGAAATAAATGACCAAATAAAACTCATTCAATTCAGTATCTGTCTCAATATCGCTTATAAATTTATCCCCATGCCTGTATCTCTGCTCCTACTACATGTACTTTATGCTGTATAATTGTAAACACTGGCCATGTTATCTGTTTTGTGTGTGTGTGTGTGTTGTTTTCTTTTATCTTCAGTCTGATGTGCATATTTCCTCAGGGAATAATACAGCATATAGCACTTACTGATACATATCTGCTGTGTTTTATGCACTGGCCTATGCGAGAGAGAGAGAAAGAGAGAGAGAGAGAGAGAGAGAGCGAGAGAGCGTGTGTGTGTTTGGCTTTACCACTCATCAAATTATATAGATTTTGGAGCCAAAGTAAAAATACCGAGTGTACACACACACATAAGAAAGTGAAGTGTGTGTGTGTGTGTGTGTGTGTGTGTGTGTGAGTGTGATAAACGTGCAGTGGGATGCACCACCCCTGTCTCCTGTTATCAGGGAGCCGCTTAGCATCTGTTTCAGTCACTGAGTACTGCAGGTGACTACACGTGCATGTGTGTGTGTCTGTATAAGTGTGTGTACATGTCTGTGTGTGTATGTGTGTCTCTGTCTGTATGTGTGTGTGTGTGTGTGTGTGTCCCAATCCTACTAGCTCACCACTCAAGAACAGCAACACACACAGAAAGCACATTGTCATGCACGCTGCTCCTGAGAAACAGAATGAATGAGCGAGTGTAGATTTTTGTCAGCCCTGGGCAGTCTATACAGCCACTCCCTCGCTCCGTTTCCCTCCACATCCGAGCGCTAACCCAAGCCTTTTCTCTCCTCCCTCTTTCTCTCTCCCTTTCTGTTGCTGCATCCTAAAACAACCCCTTTCGCCTGCCGCGGGTGCACACCAGAGCCCGGGACTCCAGAGAGACGAGAAGTCAGTGACAGAAAGAGAGGGAGATATGAGTGAGAGAGGGTGAGAGAGGGCGAGAGAGGGAAAGAGAGACAGAGGTGGACTAGACGTGTGTTGGTGGGAAGGGGGGGGCAGGTAGGAGAGGATGCATGTGGAGGATGAGTGAGCTGAAATGAGATGGGGGGAGCACTCGTACGGAAAAACGGCAGAGAGTGGAAGGACGGGAAGACGCATAAGGACAGCAAGAAGTCCAAATTCCACAGTAAGGTATCCATACTATTCTCTTCTCTCTCTTTTTTCTCACTCTCTGTCTCTTCCTCTGGTTCCCTCCATACTCTGTCTGCATCCTCTTTGGTTCGTGCATGTGTATGTGTGCTGCACCACATCCCCACTGTGTGAGTATGTGAGTGTGTGTGTGTGTGTGTGTGTGTGTGTTGTGGGGCAGTCAGAACAGTTTCTGGAATTCCACCATACCAGTGAAAGATGTGCTGATACACAAACACACACACACAAAGATTCTCTTTCACAGCGCTTTCTTTTCTCACCTCCCATGACACCTCTCTAAACACTTTCTCCGTCTTGCTGTGTCTGCGAAGTCCCCCCCCCCTTCCGCGTTGCTGTTTGGATCGCAGGCTGAGCAAAAGCGCTAATTCCCATGACAGTGTGAGAGGATAGTGTTACTCCAGGAGAAAAAAAAAAAGTTTCTTCATGCTGCATCCTCACATCGCTGTCACTCCTGCCACAGTTGCCCTTTTACCCCCCTGTCCTCTCTTTAATAGGTTTCTTTTCCTCTGCAATAGATCTGTGATTCTGTGTGTGTGTGTGTGTCTGTGTGTCTGTGTGTCTGTGTGTGTGTGTGTGTGTGTGTGTGTGCATGCATGCAGCACTCGCAGGACATGTGTTTAGTGGATTGATGCAGCATGATGGTGTGAACATTGGTGCGTGTGTGTGTGTGTGTGTGTGTTAAGCACATGAGTTGTTATGCCTCCCCGCTGGAACGCCCTGCTGGATTAAGCCTGATGGAGCTCAGCCTCATTACACAACCACATACACTGCTGCTTAATACATATGACCCAGTGTATAAAGAGGCATAAAGAGGCTTTTTATACTCTTGAGTATTGATATACTGTATGTCCTATTATAGAGAACACCTCAGTGCTTTCTTTATCCATTACATCTATACAACGTAGAAAAGAAGAAGAAGGAAAGTCAGTATTTTAGTTATTTAGGGATTTAGTCATTTAGTCCTATTCACTTTATCTATCAGCGTCACGGTTTGTCCAGAGCCAACACGGGATCATTGGAGGCAGGGCGAGAATAACTTGGGAATACCCTACGGCAGTTTGGCACATCCAAGTGTGTGTGTGTTTGTTTTCGGGAGGTGGAAGGAAACCGAAGCACCCGAAAAAAAAAAAGAGCAGACACAGAGAGAACACACACCAAACATCTCACAGACGGAGACCAGAACGCACCCACAAGCCCAGATCCCTACAGCACACACAGTACCTGCGGCACCACCGTGCCACCATACAGCAGAAGTAATGCCTGCACTTATGTAATTCTGGGTTTTGCAGCCTTCATGCATGACTACACCCAAATTGAACTGACCGTGTTTGTGTTTTGAACAAACATTTAGTAGTGTTTGTAACAGGAGAAATTTAACCTTTGCATTTAAGCCATCCATGCAGTGAAACACACACACACACACACACACACACACACACATAATAGTGAACACACCTTAGGGGGCAATAAGCACACTTGCCCAGAGAGCTGGACAACCCTATTCACAACACCCAGGGAGGAGTTGGGGGTTAGGAGCCCTGCTCAAGGGCACTTCAGTCATGTCATGTTGGTTGCAGCAATTGAATCAGTGATCTTTTTAACTAGAAGCCCATGGCTGCCCCAGGGTAACCTGTTTAAAAATGAGCTAATGTTGCTGTCTGTGTGGAGTTTCACATGTTGTCTCTATGATTCTGTAGGTTTTCTCTGTGTTCCCTGATTTTCCCACACCTCTAATTGCATCTAGGTGTGAAAGTGCAAATATACTTCTCAAAAATGGACTGGTGTCTCATCCAGGGGGTTTTCCCGCCTCACACACATCAGACTATTTCTCTACTGCTACCCTGACCAGGATCAAGGGGTTACAGGAGATCGGCAGATCACAGATGCATCACGTAGTACAGTTTTGGTTGAAGTGTGTGTGTGTGTGTGTGATCACACAGTTTGCTACATGTGCTAAAAATTATGTATCTGTACGACACATCTCATTTAGGATTGTTTTGACCACCCTTGACCAAACATTTACCATCACTGGTTTTATAACCGATTATTTAAGCTCCTTTTCCTATCAGTAAGAACCATATACAGCCCTAATTTGCTAAGACACCCACTCCTGGGAAGATTGGCTGCTATCTTGAAGGCTTCTTCTGCTGTTTTCACTGTGGAATGCTGAATTTTAAATTATTTGGAGATGGCCTTATAACCCTTCCAGGCAGATAAGCAGTGGGTAGTAGCTTGTCCGATATTATGACTGATTATGACTTTTTTCTTGCCATGATATAGATAGTTGGGTATCTTTTGAAAAAAAAAAAAAAGTACTTCAAAGAGATTTTCCATAGTTAAAATGCTCCAGTTTTTTGCACCTGTCCTTTATACAATGCAATACAATATCTAAAAATAGTTTTAGAGACATTCTTGTTTTAATTTTTATAGTTTATCACAACTGGGAAAGCAAAACAAATTAATTACTCATTCTGTACTAGCTTTGTGTTCACTAAAATTAAGTGCTCTCTAGAATGTGTATGCCACCCCTCCAGGGCCTGGTATTGCACTACAATAGTAGCTCATTAGCAGAAACCATGATTTGTCAGAGTTTTTCTTTTTCAAACCACCCCTTGGTTGAGAATTCGATAGTCTACGTTTATTTATTTCACAGTGAATGCAATTTCTTCAAGTAGACATTTATTCGACATTTCAGCTTGTGGAGTGTCTTAGGAGCTTGCGGCTGTTCTGTATGTCTTGCGAGACGAGATTCCATATTTATACTCTAAGAGGGATTTTCCTGTATAGTAGAGTAAGTAATATTGTTTTATCTACATACAGAGATGTTAGATACATCCTAATGATCAGCCCTCAGCTTTGTCACCATCAGCTGGATTGAAAGAAAAAAAACACTGTTGTGTTGGCTATTATATTAATTATAAACGTAAATTGTATAAACACTTGGGCACTCCAGACCACCAAACTGCCAAAAGTTTCTTCTTTAATAAATGTAGTCACGCTTCATGCTGATTAACTAATCCAGTGTGTTTCATTACTGCTAATTACTTTCGGGATGATTTTGTACAACGGTTGTTATGTATTCTTATCAGGACACCTTATTCATGTTGACTACAGTATGAATAGTTACCACACAACATGGGGACCTACACTGACATGCCAAAAGTCATAGGTTGGAGTGTGTAAATTCAATATGAAGTGGTTGTACCTCAGGGGACGGCTTAGGAAAACCCACACCTGTATAGATTATCAATTATGTTATCTTGTGAGTCAGGTTGAACACTGTCCAGTGTGCTTCTGGCAAGGCGGTGTGAATTATTGGAGTTTGATGGAGGCATGGTAGTGGCTGCCAGATGGATTCAATTTCTGAAATTTTTAACAGGATTTTAAAAGCCATAGCAGCACTAACATTGGCTATCTTGGTACAAAAAAAGCAGCTCGAACAAAACTGCTTACTTAGCATTATTTTATCTTATTGCGATTCCCTAGGTTCCCATACAGGGAAATCTGAAATATCTATATGACTATATGTGAATGTTTTTGTTTTCTTTTTTTTTTTTTAAATTGTCACATTTTATTACATTTTTGTCACATATATAACAGCACAGCGAAACTCTTTTTTCACCGATCAGCTGGGGTCAGATTTGAGACGGCACTCCGGGAGTTGTCAGTTACTGTCAGCTTAAATTTCATGACCATTTTGTATTTTGCATCTGATGTCACATTTTGAGTATATTTTACACTTAAGTGCATATATACAGATTGGGGACAAATTAAAGGGGGGGGGGTGCAGTGTTAAATGTGTTAGTAAGGTATTGGGTTGGCACAATCGCTTCAGTGTCCCTGAAATGGACAGTGTCTCAAAATGTTGCTAAAAGTCCCCAAATATGAATAAAAACAAATTCACAACTTTAATAAATTGTTGTGATCATTTCTTGTTTATTCATTACACTTTAGTAACTGCGGTATCCTGGTCTGGGTCATGGTGGTTCCAGAGTCTGTCCCGGGAACACTGTGTGCAGGAGAGGGACAGTTTACCCGGACACCAGTACAGGACAAGGCACTGCATACACACATACTTATACCTAGTCATACCTCATTCACACATAGGGGAAACTTTTTGTACTTACTGTATTTATTGAAGATGAAAAGAGACTGGGGAATCCAGAGGAAACCCAAACATCAGGAGAATATGTGAACCCTCACATAGACAATGAGAAGGAAGAATGGACAGGGTAGACAGGTGGAAAGAAGCTAGGGGCAAGGGTCGACAAAGACAAAAACATATACAAGTGGGAAACAATGTATTTGGAATTTGACGGTTGCACTTTTAAACAATTCAGAAACAGGAAAAAAATTTAAAACATGAGACTAAAGTCATGCAATCCATAACTGTATAACAGGCAAGACCGTTTTTATGGACATCACAAAACAGGCTAGGTACAAACTCCAGACACAGAGCAAAGGCTTGGTACAGTGTGACATGAAAGTAAACTTTTTGCCTACTGTGTTTGCACACAGAGGAACGTGACCTCTGCATTTAACCCGTCCGTGCATGCAACAGTGAACACTAGGGGGCAGTGTACTCACTTCCCCAACCCATAGTGCCCGGGGAGCAGTTAGGTGCTTAAGGGCACCTCAGTTGTGTCTTGCCCTGTGCAGGGATTGAACCCGCAACCTTACGGTCATGAGAACGGTTCCCTAACCACTAGGCCACAGCGAGCAAAGCAAACTCAGAACAGGTGAAACTAACCAGGGTGATGATTAACCAAAAATTGGTGCAAAAAACAGTGAATGGAGAAACACAAAACTGTTGAATGTTAACGTGTGATCAGGAAGTGTAATGCTGGGAGCTGTTCACTGTTTTCCGGTGGCCACTGGGAATTCTGGGAAATGGAGTCCAGTGTTAAAGTTTCTTGACTGGAGTGTGGCATGGCTATGTAAACTTCAAACGATACTTCGCAGTGTACTGCAAGAGTCTACTGAACTGTTGCAAAAAAAAACAAAAAACCAGGGTTTAATGCACTGACTAATAAAATTAAAAATAGGTGGACGTTATCATGACACATTAAGGAAACAACCATTGATGAGTTGGAGAGGCGACACGTCAGTTATTCTCTTTATCTCACAACCATCAGGGTTGTCCAGAGCCCACCTGGAATTATTGGACGCAAGGCAGGAATAGCCCCTGGACAGGGCACTGATCCACTGCAGGGTACCACACACACTCATGCCTACTATGTATTTTTTTATTTTTGGGGAGATGGTAGGAAACCGGAGGGCTGGAGAAAAACTCACATAGAGACTCAGAGTGAGAGTCGAACCCACAAGGTCCTTGGAGCTATGTCTCACACTGCCTGTAGTGCCAATTCTAATTTATAACCGGTTAAAATTATATTATAATTATAAAGTTATAAAGAAAAAATAGGCCTAGGCACACTGAGCATGTTTCTCAGAAACCCAGGCAACCAAGCAAGATTTTCAAACCGGGGCTTATTGACTTTGCGTTTCTTACACGTTTTATATTCCTGATCATGTTCTCCTGTTTTTTTTTTAACCCTGTTTCATGGGCACTACTTAAACCCTGAACACGTTGTGAAAGATTTAGAAACATTTACATTACATTTACAGCATTTGGCAGATGCTCTTATCCAGAGCGACTTGCAGAAGTGCTTAGTCAATTACATGAGGTATCTGAAGCTAGTGCACACAGACCAGGATTCAAGAACTTGAAGCGGGAATACTACAAGAAATGAGCCATGTAGTATTAATTATAGAACCAAAGTTCTTACCAAACTTTCCTAAACAACAGACAACCTGAAGAGAGAACAAGACAATAAATACAGTTTGCAAATACAATAGTCACTATAGACAAGCTGAAAGGAGAATAAGACAAATACAATTTGCAAACACAATAGGCACTGCTCAATAAAGTGCTGGTGGAACAGACGAGTCTTTAGCTGGCATTTAAAGACAGCAAGTGACTCTGCTGTACGGACATCTAGGGGAGAAGTTCATTCCAACACCTTGGTTCCAGGACAGAGAAAAGTCTGGATGTTTGCCTCCCATGCGTATTGGATGATAGCGGGTCAAGTCGGGCCGTATTTGTAACATGAAGTGGAGGAAGAAGCTGGGATGTTTTTGGCTTTGTAGGCCAGCATCAGGGTTTTATATCTGATATGGAAGCCAGAAAACTGACCCTGTACAAGGCCATACGTTTAAAGATATCCACTTTTTACACTCCTGCTCATGTTTTTGGATTTTATCATTGTGTCTGTGTCTCTGATACCTTGTTTGCTGATCCATTGCCTGTTCTTGGCCTTGTTTGTTAACTGTGTTTTGGATTTGTTCACCTGGTTTATATTAAAGCACCTGTATTTTGGGTTCACGTTCTGTCTCTGCGAGTTTCTGACTCCAGTGTTATTTTTGTCTGTTTTTTTTTTTTTTTTAGGTTACCAGTCAGTAGGTTTCACTCAAAGAGATTCTTGATTCATATTTGTATTCCCTCTGTGATGCTGTTCGACAAGTACAAGGCAGATGAAGAATGAAAAGAGCCAGCTCAGTCTTTAGTGAAAGTGAACTATTTGCCTACTGCACTTGCACACAGAGGAACGTGACCTCCACATTTAACCCATACATGTAGTGAAAGACACACCTGTGAACACTAGGGGGCAGTGCCCAGAGCGAGGGGCAGCCTCAAGCCACGGTGTCTGGGGAGCAGTTGGGGGAGTTAGGTGCTTTGCTCAAGGGCATCTCAGTCACGTCTTGCCCTGGGACCTTCCAGTCACGAGACGGGTTCCCTAACCGCTAGGCCACGGCTCCCTTATTTTTTTTTTCACTGAGAACACACCTACCCTGCTTGAGGCGGCACAAATTTGAACACTTATTTAATTTTCAGCTTGCACTGTGATATATGCTTTATTGTTTCCATACAGTACAACAGATGTCCTTTCATTCCTTTCACTGTTTGCTTTGGGGGAATCAGTCAGGGGCATTTTTTAATTATTCAGACTATATACAGCACATGGAGGAACTGTAATTGCTTTAAAACCTTTCTGTTGATGTCTAAAGAGAGAGAGAGAGAATGAGAAAGTGCATCTCTCTCTCTCTCTCTCTCTCTCACTTTCTGTGTGTGTAAGTGTGTGTATAGCCAAATCCCCAAAGTTGATACCTCCTAATTTGTGCCTGCACAGAATAAAATAAATATTGTAGGTGATAAATCAGTAGAAAGGTTCTGCTCTGTATGTGCACCCCTGCCTGTGTATTTAATACACGTTCAAGCACACACATGTCACTGCAGTTCTGTCTCAGAGTCTTCACTACTGAAACCCTATTAAGACAAATAGATCACTCCAGGAGCCATCAATCAAGCGTTGAGTGAAGCAGTCTACTGGAAAATGGAGCGATAAGTCTGAACTAAGTCACTGTGAGGCTACAGCACCAGTATAGGAATGTGTCAGCCACTCTAACAAAAAAACATTGCTATCGGTGTCACATACGGTGTGTATTATGCAATATGTTTTACACAGTGTGTCAGATGTTATTATCACTGTTTATCACTTAAGCTTGGAATACGCAGTAATTGTTTTCAAGAATACTGCTACGTCAGAATAAGATTTTTAAAGAACTGCTCAGCAAATGATGGATATGATAACTCGCAGAAATGTCTGTCATGTTCGCTGAACAGTCTGAGATGATCTGCCAACCAAATGCAGTGCTAGATTTATTGATGTGATGTTTCATTAATAATGCATTGTTCATTTATTCTGGGCACCGTCTAGTCTGGTGTTGGCAGTGTGGGATGCCCTGGTTTCATTTGTGTTGGAAATCTGTCTGTTGTGGGCTGAATACATAAAATATATCATTAACAGTTCTGGATGTGTTTTGAGCATTCTTGGGTACACAGCACTGTTATACAGTTGGTTATGCAGTGTTGGGATTACGGTAGGGTTGCAGAATATGAAACATATGTACTGTTTTGATCTGTTTTGTTGGGTTTGATCTGTACAGTGTTTAATATACAGTGGTGGATATGTTTTGGACAGTGTTTGGTACACAGTGTTGGGTATGTTGTGCAAAACGTTGGGTAAATAGCATTGGATATGTGTTATACAGTGCTGGGTATTTGGTGTTGGGTATGTTTTGTACAGTATTGGGTATGGTTACACAGTGTTTGGTGTTCAGTTGTAACAGATACATCTGTGCTATGCCTTTAAAAGAAATTTATGCTTTTTTTTAAATTTGTATGTATAGAGGAGAGTCTCCCCTGGCGAGAGTTGAATGAGAATGAAAGTTAATTGAGTAGAGTGTGGGCTGCAGTGGTAAGGTATATACTCTATACACTTCTCAATTCTCCAGAAACACTGCTAGGAGCTTCATGCTGTACTTCCTTTTGTGTGCAAATGGAATGTTAGTGGTCATGTGACCTGGTTAATACAGGCTGTGTAGTAAATAAATGAGTCCCTCGTAGTAGCCCACACCTGTGTCTGTGTCACTACATGTTTGCTAATGACTTAGCTACACACCACATGCCCTCAAAGCACCTAGCCTCCAGTATACAGTAAAGGAGTGTTACACAATGTTGGGTATGTTTTGTACAGTATTGGGTGGATTGAGTTGGGTATGGTTTTAATGTTGGGTACACAGTGTTTGGGTATGATTTGTTAGGGTATGTTTTTAACTGGTATTCAGTATTTGAACATTGTTGGATGTACAATATTGGGTTGTTTTTTTGTAGCGTTGGTTACACAGTGTTTTGTACAGTGTTGGGTATACAGAGTTTGGTATGATTTACACTGTAGGATGTACAGTGTTAGGTATGTTTTTACAGTGTAAGGTGTACAGTTTTTGGGTATGTTTACACGGTGTTTGGTGCATAATGTTGCACATGTTGTGCACAGTGTTTGGTGTATTGTGTTGGGTATGTTTTGTACAGTGTTGGTTGTTAAGTGTTGGGTATATTTTGTACAGTGTTGGTTGTAAAGTGTTGGGTATATTTTGTACAGTGTTGGTTGTAAAGTGTTGGGTATGTTTTGTACAGTGTTGGTTGTAAAGTGTTGGGTATGTTTTGTA
>JAOVVF010000032.1:5075062-5087216 GCA_028565595.1 Duopalatinus emarginatus | reverse complement strand
CACTGCACGGATGGGTTAAATGCGGAGGTCACATTCCTTCTGTGTGCAAAACACAGTAAGGCAAAATAGTTCACATTATTTTATTAGTCCTGGCAATTCAATTCAAAATGGACAAAAAACGATTTTAAAATGTGCTTAAGTTTTATTTTTTGCCACTCCCACTCTCAAGCATACTGCATATCGTATTACATGTCCACTCAGCCACCGCAGAAGAAAGTCATCTAGGCCTAGGCTTTTTTAAGAAAAAGCCGCTAAGTAAACCTAATAATGGTCATTCGAGTTACAGTATTTTATGTGCAATCCTATTTTTGGTATAAATATAAAATATTGCACAAAGATTTGATACAGTAATGAACTAAAAGTATTGTTTAAATAAATGTCCTATTTGTTTACATTGTCGCTTTATCTTTTCATCTTGTCAATCACATAATTTAACAAAATCTATAGACCATGAGAATAGAAAAATCATTCCTGAATCTAAAATCGATTCTGAATTGAATCGTCGAGAGATTCGCACCCCTACTGTACAGATATAATGTCTTTGTCTTTTCTGTAAGTTGATTAAAAGAAGTGTAGATAATTGTTGACTCACTCTCATAGAATACAGTAGTAAAAATAGTGAAAGTCGCAGCAATACAATGCATTCTGGACCTCAAAAGTATGTCAAGCCCTTTGTGATCTTTGTAGCTTGTCTCTCTGTGTGGGTTCAGCCTTCCAGCAGATAATACTACGGCTACAAATGTCGTTTTACTCCATTGTATGTCTCAGAAAATTGTCAGCCTCTCACTTCCATGACACAGATCTCTTCTGTAGCGTGACTCATCAGCGGCTCTATTCAGTGGGAAACCAAACATTAAAAAGCTGGTACCAGTATATCAGTTTTGTAAAGCTATTCTATTTTTATGTTCACATGTGCCGCGGCGGAGCCAAAAGATCACGCAGTTTTCCCAAAGTGTTTTGTAAGGTGGTGTGGTAATGAGGAGAGTTATCAGGGAAGGATGTTGTTAAGTAATTATTGCCCCTCAGGCAATGATAGAATCCCGCTGTTGATTATGCCCTGACATTCTGCACCTTGGCAGCTGAGAAGAGACTAAATGGACCTGCGTTAAAAAGCGGTTTTCCGCCAAGGTCTCAGCGAAGGTCTTAGCTGCAAGGATGATTAACTCACCTTCTCAGAGTTCATTAAACTCCTCATAAGACTGGACAATCTCCGTTAGCCTGGAGTCCTCCCTCAAAGAACATTTCCATTTCCCTGCCCACAGTCAACCTGTGGGAGAGACTGCCTGATGAGAATCTCTCATACACTATATATCCTGAAGTGACAAAAAGACTGGTACACCAATCTAATACTTGGTGGGTCTCCCTTGGCAGTGTAGAGCTACAGAAATATGAAAAATCTCTAGGCAATGAACGCCATACTTCCTGCAGAACGGTCCACAGTTCTGTTGTGTTCTGGAGTGTAGGATTCCTGCGGCGTTCCACAGCGCATTGCATGGCATCCCAGATGTGTTTGATAACAGATGAGTGTTCCTTTAATTCTAATTTGCCATCTTTAGATGTGATATGGTGCGTAAGGATAAGGCCAAACCCAGGACATGAACACGTGTAACTCATCAGAAAGGAGCCACACATCAGAGAGGTTTGTAGATTTTGCCCAGGTCCCATGGAATATCAGCAAACAAACCCCATATCATAATGGAGGCACATATTGAGGAAACAGAAGTCTGGAATTTCCTCAAATTAAAGGAGCACTTCCCCCTTGTCCTTTGCTCACCTCCTCTTCTTTAACCATTTAGGAAACTCTGTGCCCCTTTCTGTTGCTCAGTGGATCTTGGGCTTTCAATGTAGTTCCATAAGACCAAGTTTACCATCATTCTCCCTGAACAATCATTTATCTCATTACATGATGGGGAATTGGCAGTTTGGAGTCCCTGAACTCTCTCAAACTTTTTCACTCTTATCTGCTTTGCTCGAAGGAAAGCCAGCTGTAGGAATTAAAGACTGCCATCCAGACTACAGTGGCTTAAACTCAATAAATCTATACTGAACAAAAATATAAACGCAACACTTTTGGTTTTGCTCCCATTTTTCATGTGATGAACTCAAAGATCTAAAACTTTTTCCATGTACACAAAAGGCCTTTTCTCTCAAATATTCTTGTAAACGTTAACATTGTGAATCGAGTGGTCCATGGTGGTGGTTGGGTTATAGTATGGGCAGGCGTAATGGACAACAAACACAGGTGCATTTTAAATGCATGTGACGAGATCCACTGCCACCATGGGCCACTCAATTCACAATGTTGACATTCACAACTAGGCTCTCTGGTGGACATTCCTGCAGTCAGCATGCCAATTGCATGCCCCCCTAAAGACCTGTGACAAGCTGTGTCTCCATAATGGTTTGTTTAGCTGGGAACACTGGTTTTCAAACGTCTCTGACAGGTGAACAGGTACCTTCATTCTTATGAGTTACACCCGTTTATGTCCTGCATTCAGTCTGATAGGTTTGGCCTCTTCCAGCAGGACAATGCACAGCGTCTAGAGATACAAATTTATGGTTATAGGAACACTCATCTGAGTTTGGAGCTTTGCCGTTCCCACCAAATTGTGTAGCGTTCTGCAGGTATAGTGTTCATTGGAACATTGATACATTCAGCTTTGAGCTTTCAGATTGTAGCACCCTCTGGAGAGCCTGCCTATCCTGCTTGGTGCTGTTCCCAAACCAGGCTTTGATGTTCCCTGTGCACGTTCTGCAGCACCATGGAGGGCAGCCTGAAGTCCCTCAAATGTCTGATGTGGTGAAGACACTGATGGGCTGTCTCCATGATAGGTCCTGCAAGGTCCTGCAAGGTCTTTGAAATTTGTAACACTTTCCATTGCTGTGTCATGAATGAGAACAGGGTGGTAGCTCTTCTCTTGATTCTTGCAGTAGTCTATGGCTCCTTGGTCATGCTGACCAAGGCAAGATTTTTATCCTGTCACCAGTTCTCCAACTGTTTAATCTGCTCTAGGTAGGCTCTCTCATCATTGTCTGAGACCACCACAAAGGTGTCATCAGCAAACTTGATAATGAGTACAGCAGGTGGAAGAGGACACAACCCTGAGGGGCTCCATTGCTGAGGGTGAGGTTGGGTAACCAAATTACTCACAGACAGAGACCAGAGCGAGCCTCGAACCCACAACCTCAGATCCCTGTGGTATCACTGTGCCGCCCTAAATCAATCATATATCGTTTTTTATTTGTGTATTATTTAAGATCTATCTGTTAATTAATGTAGATCACATTAATCAGTAAATTGGTATATATCCTAAATAATACACAGCATGCTTCTTTCTATGAAACAGAAAGGTTTGTGAAGCTGTCAGCTGTAGTTTCATTGCATGTGTGTGTCTGAGTCCCTTAGCAGAAAAATGGCCAGAGGGCATCAAAACTGCCCTAACCTAGTTTCAGTGATGAGCAGAGCACAAGGGGCTGGGCATTTCAACTCTCAGACATACTATGATGTGCACTAAGTATAAGATAGGATACTATACACTATATGTACAACACTGAAGCACACATATACACATACAGACCACTGACAGATTAAAGGAAATATAGCACGGTTATCTGTATTGTACTATGGAGAACATTTTGCAGTTTTTGGTCTCCGCAGAAGGGAAGAGTCACAGCAAATCAATAGTAAGTTCTTCTGACTGCTCACCTGATGGAAGTGGTCTCTTCTAGGATGACTCCACCCCATCCACAAATCACCCAAATCAACACCAACAGAAGGATTTGGATGAATAATAATAATAAAAAAAAAAAACAGCAGAAACATGAACAACATAAAAAATACCACTTATAAGAATGGTGCTCATCCACCCAGTACAGTCCCAGAGACGTGTGGAATTGGTCGATCCTAGGAGTTGATCAGTGATGTGAACAAATGAGCCACATTTCATGTGATAAGAATCGCTGCAGCCCTGTGTGAACCCCATTTCTGTATATCCACCTAGCGTTTCATTTAGGAAGTGAAGCCCTGCGTGAACCACCTTGGTCAGAGGTCCCTACAGTTTCTAACTAAATTGCTAGATATAAATACATACTCTTCAATTTCTGACTAAGGGACGAAAACAGCAGGCCAAAAAAGAAACCTCACATTAATTCGGGATGTGTGGATTAAAAACATGTCATCAGTCTGCCATTTTTACTGTATGTGGCTCAGCAATAAGACCCACATTTCCGCTGTTGTTCACTGTGATTGGGTTCATTGTAAATGGTAATAAACTGATGTAGACCATGTTATGTCTTGATTGTGCTATCCGCCTTGAATCAGTATTGTCTATCTGCCTTTTATTTCTTCCTTAATTGCTTCTTTTACCTTATTGAAAATTGATACTGAAAACTTCACACTTGATGAATGATTAATGAAAAATATTATTTTTACACACGTGCAGATGAGCTCTTTGATCCAGATGTTTGATGCAGCTGTGATCGAGTGTGTCTTAATTATAATGTCTGCTGCTCCCCCTATCTCTCTGTCTCTCTCTCTCTCTCTCTCTCTCTTTCTTTCTTTCTTTCTTTCTCTTTCTCTCTCTCCCTTTCTCTCCCTTTCTCTCTCTCTCTCTCTCTCTCTCTCTTTCTTTCTTTCTTTCTTTCTTTCTTTCTTTCTTTCTTTCTCTCCCTTTCTCTCTCTCTCTCTCTCTCTCTCTCTCTCTCTCTCTCTCTCTCTCTCTGCTTTTGGCACTATTATCATCGGCCTGGTCATGTTCCTTCTTTCCTTATCCTCCGTATCCATGTGTTCCCCTCTCCAAATGCTCTTTTATCTCTTTATAGTGTCCAATAATGTGACGTCTTATCTCAGCACTTCAGCACTCTAGCACAATTCTCACTCCTCTCATATTTTCAGACTTGTCCTGCTGCACTATTATGTAGCACAGCCTGGACAGTTTAAATCAGGATTACCATCTGTCTCATACAGTGACGTACAGAGGGAAAGTGCACTGTGAAAAAGAAATTGTTGTGAAAAAAAGAAAATATTATCGGTATATCATGCACAATTATTTTTTCTCAACAACTGCACTGGTAGTCATTTATAAGAAGATTGATTTATTTAGCCAAGATACAAGGGTGAGTCAAAAAGTGTGCACGCTCTGGCTGTAGAATTTCTTTTAATCAACTTTACGAAAAGACAAATATAATATTTTCCGACATAATTTCAAGCCTGCACAGCAGTGACTGGGGAAACAGTATAGTGTGGAAAGTAGTAGGAAAATTGTAGGGGTGCTGTTGAAAGCCCCTGGTGTCCATGACTGAGAAGACTCATAGTGTTTGGCACTATCCACATTGTCAGTCAGTCAGTCGTTCTGTTATCCACTTAGTCCATCAGGATCACTGGGTGCGAGGAAGGAATACCCCCAGGACTGGGCACCAATACTGTTGGTCTGACGTGTTTTTGTTAGTTGATGCAAAATAATTCAGATTTCCTTATATATTAATGACTAGAAATCCTAAATCAGATTGTACACATTTCTAGTTTTGTTTTTGAGTGTCTAGTGTTGACCTGTTCTGTTTTTAGGCACCTGCGTACTTTGCATAATACACGAGAAAAAAATTCAAATCTGAAGTATCGCTATTTAATACTAAGCATTAGATTAGTGTGCTTAGCACGGCGCCATTTGTGAACAGATGGGTGTCTGCCTGCAGGTAAGGACAATTTGCTTTTTACTTAAATGTGCACCATGATCTCGAGGCGCCCAGTGTGGATTAGCTCCAAGTCTGAAAGCTATTCAACAGACAGTTTGTGTAGTTGAGTGTAGAAACATGTTAACAAGACATCAAAACCCCTTTTTCATTGATAGATATTTCATCATTACAGAGACACAGAACTTGTACAGTATCTGAGTGATTTAGACAAATACCAAATTGTCATTGCTAGCTGACTGCATCAGAGCGTCTCCAAAACAGCAGGTCCAAAAAGCGGTCCAAGGAAGGACAAGCGGTAAACCGAGAACCAGGTCAGGGAACCGTAACTGATGTGTGATGTATTTTTGGGTGGGAAGGTGGGGTGGGCGGTGGACCTGACTGATCTGGTCCAGGTGCCAGGTACCACAGTGCGCCTTTAGAGGTCTTGTGTAATCCATGCCATGATGAAACCTGTTGTAGCATGCGGTTTTATTTATATGACTGATTGGTGTGGTTAAGTGATATAAGCCAAGCCGAGAACTGGAATTCCACACAAAATTTAACGTTTTATGATGATATCGCATTAACAAGAATTACAGACGGATTGTCATGGGTGTGTTTAATAGGTAATGGTTCTTAACCTTTTATAGTATTAAATACAATGGGTCGGGAAACAGTGAGTAAGGAGACATTGAACCCCTTATTATTATTATTATTATTATTATTATTATTATTATTATTATTATTATTACATTAATGGCTAAGCACCAAATAATGGACCCCCCTGAATACTGAAATATAAAGACATGAATAAAAAAATTAAATTGCAGCTTAATTTACTTTAAAATTCCTAATTTTATTAATTTACGGAAAATTCCTAACACTACATGTGATGTCACTGGTGGACAACAAGAAACAATGCTGTGGTAAAACACCATTATGACTGATTTGGAATGGGAACTTGGACTGCCAGTGCTGGATCTTCAGATTCTGGAGATATTTCTGAATTTGATGAAGAGGATGGATCTGCAGTGAGAGTGGGGGGGTTAGGGGGTGGGAGCTCGATACCATAACAGGGAAATTAAACCATTTAGATTTGAGTCAGAGGGAGAACAGACTGCACCTGAGATCAGCGAACAACCTGACCCATTTGTCAGAACTGAGAACTCCACCTAGTAAGAATTTATTATTCCTTATACTGAAAACTGAAAAAGTAAAAAAAAAAAAAAATCATATTAACCATTAATTATTGGGTGTTTGTTTAGCCAGCTGGGTATATATTTGTTTTATTTTACTAACTTGTCACCACCTACCTACGTCACATGCTCCAGACAGTTTCCAAACAGCATGGGCGGGGCTAAACAACAGTTTTTTTTTTAAAGCCGTATGTACTATATATATATATATAAAATCTTTTTAGATTATAGAAATTCACAAGTTGGGTACTCAAATTCCTTTGTATTTACTGTATGTGTTTGACACTTTCATATTAGGTGATGCTTAGGCTTTAAAGAAAAAAATGGTGAACATGAGCCTTTGCAAATTACATAGGCTGGTAGTGGCTCCATAGCGGCATGTGGTTTATTTATCTGGAATATAGGACCCCTGGTACATCTACAAATATCTGACATCTGAGCACTGTGTGTTCCTTCTTTCTGACGAGTTCCAACTGTTTATTCTGATGGGTTTGATCTCTTCTAACAGCACAATACGCCAACATGCACGTCTAGAGACACCAAATTATGGTAAAAGAAACACTCAGCTGAATTTGGGGGTTTACCCTTTTCACTTAGGTCACCAGATCTTATTATCAAACACATCTGGAATGCCATGGAACACGCTGTGAAACACAGAAATCCTGCACCTTGGAATATAACAGAATTGTGGAGCGTTCTGCAGTAAGTATGCTGTTCGTTGCCAAAGAATATTTCCGCAAGCTTGTGGAGTCCAGGCCCTGTGGGAGACCTACCCAGTGTTATCTGGTGACTTACTTATGCAATCTGGTGACTTACTTGGTTTAATGATGCTGCAGGGATAGACAAAACATGACTGTTACAGTCTCAGTGTGAAGATATATGAAGATATATGTATAGGCTGTATGTCAAATAGAAAAAAAAAACGGCTGCTTTACAATTGCATTCTTTTTAGTAGCATGTTTTCTAAGCAGTGCTTTGTCCATCGATCCATTTAAATGCTAAATGTTCTTTCAAGTCTGGGTCCAAGTTCGGACTATCCATTTTTCTCGCATAATTGGCTCCCCAGCTCCTCATGTAAACATGCTGATAAAGTGCCAGACTGCTGTGGTTCAGAGCAAATCTGCATAAGATAAGCATGATGAGCACCGAATCTCCCTCCTTCTCACCTGGCTTCTTGTGATTGTCTAAATACAGCATGAGTTGTTTACTGCGAGCTGGAGCCTGGTTCTGGGTGTAGCAGGTGGTCATTAGATTAAGATGAAGGACACATTTGGGAGAGATACGGCTCTAGTGGACGTGCAGCACAAGTAAGAATAGTGTAAAAACCCAGAAATCCAGTATCTCCAATTATTAGTTGTTAGAAATATTTCAAAAGATCGAACAGAAAAGGATGTGCATACAGAAATGTCCAACTTCTGACACACAAAAATGCTTGTTGAAGATCTTTTACCACAAATTGCTGCATCAGTGTGGCAAGGCGATGACCTTCCAGTCACAAGACTGGTTCCGTAACCACAATGCCATGGCTGTGCAGAGCGATGGGCAGCCTCCTTATCCGCAGCGCCTGGGATCAGTTGGTGGTTGGGTGACTTGCTCAAGGGCACTTCAGTTGAGTCTTGTCGGTTGTGAGGCTCCTTAACCCCAAGCCTGAGGCTGTCCTGAAGAAGAAGACGGTCTCATTTCTTAGATGACTTAAATGCTGCCTACTGAGACGCCTTATTCTGATTGTTTATTCTGACTGAATAATTAGGGGGCTCAGTGGGCTGCCTCAGCCATAAAGACAACTCCAGCATTCAGTCCAGCACAGAAATCTGCCTTCTAATGTCTCTACTTAGGCAGCTGCCTAGTTAGGCAGAAGGCAGCTCACTGGGTTATAAGACAAAACCACTGTCACAAAATTGCAATAGATGCAACTTGACAGGGTGCATTAATGAAAAGAACATTACGTGGATTATAGGATTGTTTATTAGTAATACAATAATATCTGGTTATGTAGTCATGGGGAAAGAAATCCTTGATAATATGATACCTGCTGTGTGCTGTGCTGATGTCTTGTGACAGTAATTTAATGTCAGGTCGGTATTCGGTATGACATGCAAGAAATCCAACAACGTGGCCAGAAACACATCCGAAAAACCTGAAGCTGTTTAAGTGAAAGTGAACTATTTGCCTTCTGTGTTTGCACACAGAGGAATGTGACCTCCGCATTTAACTCATCCGTGCAGGGAAACACACACACACATCAGTGAACACTAGGGGGCAGTGAACACACTTGCCCGAAGCAGGGGGCAGCCCCAAGCCATGGCGCCTCAGGAGCAGTTAGGTGCCGTGCTCAAGGGTACCTCAGTTGTGTCTTGCCCTGGGCAGGGATCGAACCCAGGACCTTCCAGTCACAAGACCGGTTCCCTTTTATCTAGAGCACTCGTGATAGCTGTAAGTGACTAATCAAAGGTTCTGGTGAATATCTCTGTATTTTATCAAGAAAAAGGAAATTAACTGATCGTTGACCACTGTGCTTGCACACACAAAAGAATTTGACATCTGCATTTAACCTATCCATCCAGTGAAACACACACACTAGGAGGCAGCAATGTTTGTGGTTCGGGAACCAGTCTTGTGATCAAAATATCCCCACAACAGACAAGACACGACAGAAGTGCCCTTGAGCAAGGCACCTAACCCGCAACGGCTCCCAGGGTGCAAGTGTGTTAACTGCCCCCTAGTGTTTGTTAGTGTCACGTTCCTCTGTAGTTTACTTTTACTTTCACTGAACACAATTGCCCAGAGTGAGGCCAGCCTGTGTTTTGGCACTCGGGGAACTAGTTGGGGATTAGGTGCCTTGCTCAAGGGCACTTCAGTCATGTTTTTTTGATACAGGCTTTGAACCAGCGACATTTTGTTCACAGTGCTGATTCCTTAACAACAACCCACGACTACCCCAGAAGCTTGCAAAATCTGTTTTTGATCCCCTTGTACAGGTTTCGGCTAGCATGCTCAGATTTAGGTTCAGGTTAAAAACACACTCATGTCTCTGATGTGTGTGTGTTCTCGAAGTGTGTTTGCACCTAGAGCTGAGTCAGTAAAAGCCAGTATGTGTGCATGCGGGATTTGAGATGAGACTTGTTTTCTAGAAGTGTTTGGATTAAAGGAGAGCCATTAGAGCACGAGGCTGCAAGTGAGTCAGAGTCAGAAAAAGGGCAGAGACGTACTCTCATATGATAATGACACCTGATTTATTTTTTCACTTCGTCTGCAACACACCAGACACACACATACACACACACACAGACAGACAGGACTCCACTCACTCGATGTGACGCCTAGTCTATCCTTTCTTTTGTATCACATCTCCATAACAACAGTTTGAGTGGCTCAGAAAGAAAGAGAGACACACACACACAGAGGGAGAGAGAGAGGGAGAGAGAGAGAGGACAGTTCCTGTCCCTTACAGTTTGCATGAAAGATGCAATGCAAGTGTGTGTGAGTGTGGTGAAGACTTGTGTGAGTCACTCAGATGATAGAGTGGTAGAGCTGGATAAGGGTACGAGGATTGTGATGTTCGGGATAGTATCATAGTGAAAGCAGAGATCCGAAAGCGTTCACATCAGCACATGGTGAGAACCCCTTATCTTATTTTCTTTTTGTATATGTGTTTGTGTACGTGTGTGTACGTGAAGTGCCAGAAAAACTGGTACACCAGTCTAATACGCAGTGGGCATAGAATTCACGAGCTTGCAGAAATATTCTTCAGACAATGAAAGCCGTGCTTCGTGAAGAACGGGCGAGAGTTCTGTTGTATTCTGTAGGATTTCTGTGTTCAACAGCACGCTGCATGACATCCCAAATGTGTTCGATAACGCTGAGATCTGGTGACTTTATAATTATTAATAAACTTATATGGGAAATTGTGGAATGGTGCAGATATTTTGTCACTGACCAAACTGGAGTTTTGAGCTCAACAGATGACATGTGACGTGATCTGATACCATACATCATATAATATAGCTATAATATAGCTTTTAATGCACGTGCCTTTACGGTTTGTCTGCACGTGTCTTTCTGTCCTTCACTATTATACTTCAATATAATACTTCACCTTTCTGATGCAGTGCAGTCACACACACTCTTACTCGCCGCTTCTGCTGCTGTCTGTCTGAGCTGATTGTTACATTTGGTCTGTCTTTGGGTTTGATCTCCATATGGGATTATTTTATACTTTAGTATAGTAGTCTAGGCATAACAGAGTCATCATTACTAACATGTTTGTTGAGAAACAACAGTTTTTCTTTTCTCTGATGAATATTTCTGAAGGTAGCGACGTGATCATGTGCCCAATCCTGTGCTGTATATTGGACTAAGAGACGGAGCAGCTGAAGATCAGACTTTAGTGTTATATACTGGATTATCAGCATCAGTGAGAATTAGAGATACGGGCCGTTCTGTGTGGAGTGTGAGGAACTGCCTGTGCACACTGAAGTGCCACAAAAACTGGTACAGCAGTCTAATAGGTTGTAGGCATGGAATTCCATGGCCTTCCGTGGTGAAAAAATGAATATACTTTATCATGGTTTGTATTGTATTGTACTATATGGAATTCTGTTGCCAGTATTATTTTGGACCGTGCATGCATTCACCAGGGTGTTTTTCACCTCCTTATTACTGAGGATTGCCAATACCAGATTTCTTGCTGCCTCGCTTATAATGCACCGCCTGTATCCATACCCAATATCGCAATAATCCTAATATCGATTTCATTCCATATATTCAGACTTTCATTTCATATCGTCAGGGAAATATAAAAGGGAAATTCCCATAATATTTTTTTTGTGTATATATATATATATATATATATATATATATATTAGGGCTGTTGAAGTTAATGTGATAATAACGCGTTAACGCAATTTCAAATTATCGCGATTAAAAGAAATAGTGCCGTTAATGCAAATTCAGATCTCTAATTTGCGATTCACTTGTAGTTCATGTTGAGGCTTGTTGCATGCTGCTTCAGTAAGAGTAGGGCTGCGTCCGAAATCGCGTACTCAAGCAGAACATACTGAATTAGAAGCAGTGTGCACTGTTTTACCGTTAAAGCAGTACACGATTCCAGTATGCGAGCGAGCAGTATGCACAGCCTCGGACGCACTACGTCCACCATACGGTAGTATGCGATTTTGGACACAGACTAAGTTTAAGTGATGGTAAAAGATATGTTAAACAGGAAGTTTCATTTCATTTGTGTTTTGTATGTTCAGTACTGCCTAGTATGTGAGTGAATAAACTCCCTT
>JAOVVF010000032.1:5057084-5068397 GCA_028565595.1 Duopalatinus emarginatus | reverse complement strand
AGCCGTGGCCTAGTGGTTAGGGAACCGGTCTCGTGACCGGAAGGTTGCGGGTTCGTTCCCCACCCAGGGCAAGACACGACTGAGTTGCCCTTGAGCAAGGCACCTAACTCCCCTAACTGCTCCCTGGGCGCTGTAGTTTGGGGCTGCCCCCTGCTCCGGGCAAGTGTGTTCACTGGTGTGTGTGTTTTACTGCACGGATGGGTTAAATGCCGAGGTCACATTCCTTCTGTGTGCAAACACTGTAAGGCAAAATAGTTCACTTTACTTTTATCAATCATGTCAGTCCGATGTCTGATTAGTGAAATGACGTCAATATCAGACCTGATACCGGTATAGAATCTGATTGGGCACTTCTCTATTGTAAAAAGATTGCTGGACGACTGATATTAATCCAGTTTTATAGACTCTACACTGGTCCATATTGACAACAAAGTCCTGTTTATGACATTTAACACTCTCAGTGGTTGAACTCTAGTGTAACTTGCTCATATCCTGAAGCAGTAAAGCCCATTCTGACTTTATAAAGCTCAGGCAGCTCTATACTGTTAATCAGCAGCACCAGTCAAAGCTCAGTTCTAAAATCTGGACTATTTATAGTCTTGTGGTTTCGTTTGTCTTGTTAGTTGTGGATTTCTCTGAGCTTTCCTAATCATTCATTAATATAGTGCTGTATCATAAATACTGCATTTCACTTTTAATCTCTTAAGCCTCTTTCAGATTCTGAAGAAAACAATATACATAAAGATTATTATATAATAAACCATCACTGTATTATGTAGCCTGTTGTGGGTTTGTATAGCTGGCATTCCATTGGACCCCTGGTACATCTTCAAACGTCTCTGACAGGTCAACCCTATGTGTGTGCCTCCTTTCTGACAAGTTACACCAGTTCATGTCCTGCATTCATTCTGACAGGTTTGGCCACTTCTAACAGGACAATGCACCACCACACACGTCCAGAAACGCCAAATTATGATTAAAGGAATGCTCATCTGAGTTCCCACATAGGTCACCAGATCTCATCGTCAATCAAATACATCTGGGATGCCATGCTATGTGCTGTGATACACAGAAATCCCACATCTCAGATTACAGCCTACAGAATATTTCTGCAAGCTTGTAGAGGACGTACCAAGTATTAGACTGTTTTTTCTGGTATTTCAGTGTATATATTTAATAAAAATGAAATAATTGTCCTTTTTAGAGATGTTACGCGTGTAGAAACGTTTCCTTTGGACCTTTGAGGTAATTTGCCCGCATGTCTGTGCTTTTATTAGTGAGATTTAGGCAGTTAGCTGTAGCTGAATCAGGCCTGAGACACTCCTATTTTTCAAAGCGCTAGACTTTCAGCCGAGCCTGAGAATAGAAGCTGAATTAAAAAGTAATCATGTGTCAGTCTCATGAATTTCACAGATGAGTGTGAGATATCTGATGCCGTTCTGACAGCAGTCTCCGTTGTGTGTGTTGTGTGTGCATTATGTGTGCATGGTTGATTTTATGGCATGGTTTTCCAATAGGTTAGTAAGTGGAGGGAGTGAGTAAGTGAGAGAGAGAGAGAGAGAGAAAGGAAAGAGAAAAGAAGGTAAGAGGTATGATTCTGCATGAATGATGATAGACTGACCTCTGACAGTGCATTATGGGAAGGCCAGGTGAATTTTTATGCAGATGAACTCATTTTTATTCAAGATTGTTCAGTCACTTGTTTTGGACGACTTATGTGCAACCTTTGGGGAAGATAATGGAAGAAAATGCTGTCTCTGTGTGTGTGTGTGCGTGTGTGTGTGTGGAATATAATCAGCAGGTCTGATTCCACTGTCCTGTATCGTGTTGTCTGACTGTGTGTAATATTATAGATGTGTAATATGTAATTCAGTATTCCACAAAAATGAACATGTTGCTGTCTGAATCAGATGAAGTTTAATAGTGATGCATAAATGACAGACGCTCCACATTACCTTGTAAGTGTAAGTATAAAAGGGAGATAGAGGAAACGTGTGTGAGAGAAATAAAGAGAGAGAGTTAGAGAAAGAAAGTGAGACAGGTGAGTGTGTGAGAGAGAAAGGGTGAGAAAGCAAGAGAGAGGAGGAGAAAAAGAGAGAGAGAAAGAAAACTTGAGTGAAACAGTGAGAGATTTGTTATAGCGGTATTAATCTTTCATGCAAGCTATAAATAATAAAAAATATTGTCATTTTAAAATACATCAAACAAATCTAAGTCTCTGTGAATTGCTGTGATGATAAAGTCATGCTGTGGCCGAGTCACATCACAACATCCTATCATTGATTACTTTCCTGTACCAGCACACCCCTTAATTTACTTACTTAACCCCATTTATTCCCAGGATCCACTGGGACACCCAGACCTACATTCCTGTTTTTACTACTTAACATGTTGCTACTTTCCACTTAGTAAACTTTGTCTTTCATGCTGCTATTATGCTACAGCAATCCATGTATGCTCCTCCATTTTTTTTTCCTGTCAGTCCAATTAACGCTAGGTCATTGCTGACTTAGAGATCATCTTAGAATTGATGTTTGAGCAGTATGTCCAGGATCGGAGTGTTAGTGATGTGGCTGTGGCTGAAATAGTAAAAACTGTATAAAGATTTATTTGGCTTTCATGTAATAGTCATCTCTCTCTCTCTCTCTCTCTCTCTCTCTCTCTCTCTCTCTCTCTCTCTCTCTCTCTTTGTGTGTGTGTGTGTGTGTGTGTGTGTGTGTATATATATGTATCTAGAGTGTCCATTAACGATGGCGGCTCAGTTAGAAGGCTGCGTGGAGCTCATTAAGGTGTTAAAAGGTGGAGGAGCTCACCTGGACTTCAGAACCAGAGATGGCATCACTGCTCTCCACAAAGCTGTGCGCACAAAAAACCATACAGCTCTGATAGTACGTACAACACACACACACACACACACACACACACAAAGTTTCTTAGATGGGATCAAAGTCAGTGCCCTGATATACAAATCAAAAGCAGGGCTTGTGAAGAGAGGGTGAGAGAGAGACAGAGAGAAAGAGAGTGAGAGAGACAAAGAGTGAGAGAGAGAGAGAGAGATTGGTTGTGATTTATTTTTAAACCTGAGGGATTCCTGCTGAGGTACATTACCAATTTGTTGTTATGCTGCTTGCTTCTAGACAGAAACATACCCACATACTCTCTTATTACTATAAGAAATAGTTTGTAAGGGTAGTCTGATATATTATATACCACATCATGTACAAGAAGAAGCCTCTATTTTTTATACATGCAATTATAAATACAAAGTACACCCTCTTTCAATTTGTCAGGTTTATGTATTTATGTATTTTTTTTTTTTTAATCATCTGGACCTCAGAAGGTCTAGTAAAGTAAATACAACCTTAGATGAACAACAACACATGACAAATTGCAATGTGTCATTATTTATTTAATAAAAAATAGGCCAAAATGTTTGGCAGTTTGCTGGTCTGGAGCATTCAGGTATGTGTTAACACAACGCCAAGGAGTAAATGATCTTAGAGAAACAAGTTGTTGCTGCCCATCAATTTAAGAGGGGTTATAAGGCCATTTCCAAACAATTTAAAGTCCATCATTCTACAGTGATATAGATGATTCTATAGATATAGATATAGATCAATTAGAAAAAGGCTGAACAAGTAAGGCTTGTTTGTTAGGAAGGGTTGCCATGAGAAAAACTTGTCTTTCTAAAAAGAACATGGTAGAATAGTTAAGTTGCATCTGAACAAACCACAAGACTTATCACATAGCATATCAGCTCAAACACATCCTGTCACACACGGGGTGAAGGGTGATGATTTGGGCTTGTTTGCAGCCACAGGACCTGAACGTCTTGCAGTCGACCACAAAATTCTCTGTATATCAAAGTATTATATGTATAGGTATGTAAAAATAAATGCCCACAAACCTCAAAGATCTGAAGCGATCATTTTGGCTTTATTTTTGTTAGATTAATAATGACACTGTAATTTGTCATCCGTTGTTGTTTCGGTTTTATTTACGTAATATTAAGTGAATTTTATTCTGATACATAAAAACATCAAATTTCCAAGGTGATGCACTTTTTTTTTTTCACATGACTCTACACATTACAGTGGAGTGAAGTTATTTTCTTTGCACATGCTTGTTGGGAATTTGGGGTCAGAGTGCAGGGTTGGACATGATACAGAAGCGCCTGAAGCAAACACGGGTGAGAGCCTTGCTCAAGGGTCTAACAGTGGCAGCTTGGAGGGTTCTAGGGCTTGAACCTCTGACCTTCTGATCAGTAACTGAGATCAATAAATCACTAAAAACAGGCCGTAGTCATTTAGTGCATATATGAGAGCTTATGTGTAGGTGTCTTTAGTTGTAGTGTCTAACCTTACACCTGTGTATGTGTGTGTGTGTGTGTGTGTGTATATATAGACACTCCTGGACCTGGGTGCGAGTCCGGACTATAAAGACAGTCGGGGTTTGACACCGTTGTATCATAGCTCTATGGTAGGAGGCGACCCCTACTGCTGTGAGCTACTCCTGCATGACCACGCTCAGGTGGGCTGTGTGGATGAAAACGGCTGGCAGGAGATCCACCAGGTAACACACACACTCAACCCCACATTCCATATGGACAGTATGGACTGTTGTATAATAGTTCTACAGTTTAAGTAAGAATTCGTTTTTATCTGTCTGTCCATCCACCCATTCATCTTCTAAAGAGTGAGAGATTGAATGACTTTCTGAAACAACCAGACTACAAGATGTATTTTAACTGCTGTATGTTTGGGCAGCAATTTTGCTTAGTGTGAGATGATGTTCTAGATGTTTTGACTGACAAATAAAAAAATTTGCTTGAAAAAAATTTAAAATAATTGCTTGACATATAATACATGCTGATAATGATAATAATAATAACAACAACAACAATAATAATAATAATAGCAATAATAATTATTATTGCTATTATTATTATTATTATTATTACAGTAATAATTATGCTAATAATAATAATAATTAAATAATAATAATAATACCAGTAATAAGAAACAATATTAGGAATTAATAGAAGTAATTTATTATGCTAACAATACAAATAATAACAATAACATTTAATGTAATTATTTCCATAATTATTTATAAATTATTCTCATTTATTCAGTGTTTACACCATTGTGTCCAGGTGAATTTTGTGGTTTTTACACACACATGATAAAAGGCTTGTGCTAGTTTTGTTTATTTAATTATTTGCAAACCAATGCTATTAATCGGTCCGTCATAGTGGAGAAAGAGGGAGAGCGAGTGTGAAAGGAATAAAGGTTTGTGCGGCACTATAAGGCTTTAGAGAAGACTCTTGAGCTCTGCCTGGATTTAATCTTTGTGTCTGAACACAGATTTACAGCTCTAATGCTCCTAAACCATGTTCTTGGGCACTTCATGAGGTCATAACCCACATCCGAGATTGTCTGGTCCCTCTCATGATAAAGACAATGGTTCATCCTGCATGACTGAATCAGTGTCGGTCGTTTCCTCTGAGAGTTCTGTGTTAGGCTGGACGTTGGCACTCGGTGTATAGAGAGTAAAAGGCTTCAATATAGAAATGGTCAATAAGGATTTGTTTTTTTTTTTTATCAGAGTGACAGAGAAATGTCCTGTCAAGGACAGGGAATAGTTGACAGTTAATAGCTGACGATGTAGGGCTCGAGTAGGCTACTCACCTCTAATACTCAGTGTTTACAAAGTCTGACCAAAGTTTGTAGTGTCGTATACAGTAGATGCTATAAGATCAATAAGAACAATAGAAATATGGGACAGATGGAGTGTTTTCCTAGGCTCACACACAAGATATACGAACACACACACAGCCATAGATGTCAGATGATGGAAAACAAGCTCTGGATCATTATAGAGGGCTTTGTTTTATTTTCTACTTCGTTCTATAGCTGCAGAAAAATGCATGGCGGAACAACAAATGTACCATGGCCCATCACTCTAAATGTCTTCGATCAACCAAGATGTGTTTGGTCTTTCTTTAGTTTTGCACTCGAGATGCGAAGTTACATATGGGGTGACTTTTGTGAAATAAAAATTTAACTTTTCCATTTGTCTGTACCTGATTTGATGCAGCAGTAAGATCGAATGTTGCCTTTTTAAAGGTGCTTTACAATCGAATAAATAACTCAACAAATGATTATACAGGAAAAATAGTCTGAGTTAAATAAACAGACATTGTAAGGTGTTATGTGTACAGATGCTCGCAGAAACACGGGCAGGTGTTTAGTAATAAAAGAGCTATAAAACATAATTCAAGAGCAAAATCCAAGGACAGGCATAAGGCCAAGCAAAGCCCAGACAGAATGTCAGAGACTAAGCTAACTCAGTAACAGGCAGGGTCAGAACTAGATCATGGCTTGACATGGGGTCCCACAAGAATACCAAATACTTTGACTAAAATAAATTAAAAAAGACGGCGCAAACAAAATCAGCAGGACAAAATCTGGGGACTCTAGGGGCTTAAAACGGGTTGGAAACAAAGTATCGGCCATCTTGTTTGGCCGCCATGGATTCTGGGAGTTGGTGTTTTTCTTTGAAGTCCTTCCAAACACATTAAAAAACATATACAAGCCAGTAAATATACAAAACAAGAGAATAAACTAATAAAATAAAAATTACAAGAGAATAAAACAGAGCGGCTGTGGGGTCAGTAGCGTGTCTCAAACAACATCTAAAGAGCAGTTAAAAGTAGCTGACCAGAAGATCTGTGCATTCTAGAGGAGGACTGAGACGGAGCTCCGAACCCGAACTTGAGTCTAAACTCGTGTATGCATGACATGTACGCGTGGTTTTATCCCAGCGTCACTGATCTACTCTGGAGTCCATTCATACACATGTCACATCCTTCAGAGACATGACATTAGCGCATCCTGTAACACCCCACCCACCCCTCTCTCTCTCTCTCTGACAGCACCTCTTCACCTCCTCCACATTCCTCCACCACTCTTCTGTTCTCCTCTATCTCTTTCTCACTATCCTGTCTCTCTGGCAGTGAGGGCCTCTTGTGCAGTTTTTGAACCCGGTGTTTTTACACCCCACACTTCATTCATATGCAGAGAGGCTGTAGCTGAGTAATAGAAAATTAGATTGTGACATTGATAACACAAAACAATTGTGCTATCTTTTATATCGGCTGCGTGCACAGGGAATAATAATGCGAGAGCAAGAGGACAAAAAAACAAAAGAGAGGAAACAAAAAGAGAACAAAAAGCTCTTCTGGAGATACATGACTCCAGTTCTTCTACTGTTTTCTTGGATGGGTATAATACAAACCTTGACAGTTGCACTATCCTCACTCTATTTCCCATTGTCTGCTGTGTGTGTCTGTGTGATCAGGCCTGTCGTCATGGTCACGTACAACATCTGGAGCACCTTCTCTTCTACGGAGCCGACATGAGTGCGCAGAATGCTTCTGGAAACACTGCCCTACACATCTGTGCCCTCTACAACCAGGTACAACAAGCATGCTATACAGCCCTGTTCTATACACACACACACGTGTATGTACAGAAAAAACTGGATACACCAGTGCAACACTGGGTAACACTTAGTAGACAATTCTGTATGCAATAATTTAGCATTTCTAGTCTGTGGTGGTGTATTATCCTGTTACAAGAGGCTCAAACCTATCAGACTGAATGCAGGACATTGAACGGGTGAAACACATCAGAAAGGAGACACAGTGTTCACCCGTCAGTAACATTTGTAGATGTACCAGGGGTACCATGGAAGGCCAGCTAAACAAACCTCATCACCAGAAATGACAGAGGAATCCCCACACACCTGGATAATACACATTAACTAAATGTTTTCCCCACACATGCATTCACTGCGTTAAATTGCATGATGATTATCACTTCACTACACAACCTAAGCAACGTATCTGTCCAGACAAAAAATCTCTAACTGTTGCAATTTTAGCTTCTCTGACAAATATGTCATCCTTACAAACACCAGTGACGTATAGTGTTATTGTCAGGGACAGATGAATGTAGCATGAACAC
Organism: Duopalatinus emarginatus; assembly: GCA_028565595.1. Lineage (NCBI taxonomy): Eukaryota > Metazoa > Chordata > Actinopteri > Siluriformes > Pimelodidae > Duopalatinus > Duopalatinus emarginatus. Next base: position 5,060,367 of record JAOVVF010000032.1, on the reverse strand, counting down.
GGATCACCAGTTCTTGGCCATACGTCTAGAATAGAACGAATAGGGTTTTGGAAGTGGCAAAAGGATGCTATCAGATTCAGTTTGACAAAAGGACATTGGCACGCTGAACAGAAAGAAAGCTGAGCAGACAGCTCAGTGGGGCTGTTAACAATGTGATAAACTTGTGGAATTATTTGGAAGAGCAGCTTGACAATCTGAGAGCGACTCAACATTTCTCTGAATGAATAGAAGCCAGTTGACGTGGATCAGATGCTCCCAGATGAGGCTCTGCTGTTCAGCTTTACTATATGGATAGTATTTGAAAGTGAAAATGAAGTGATGGACTTACTGAGGGATGTAACCTCTGCAATTAAAACCAGTCTGCAGAAACCAGCACTATGGGGCAGTGAACCCACATGGCTGGAGCAGAGGTTAGTCCCTATCCATGGCACCCAGGGAGCAGGTGGGGGTTAGGTGCCTTGTCTTCAAGGCACTTTGGTCGTGTCTTTTCGAAGCAACACTATATTGTTCTTCCTAATATTATTATTTTTATTTTTATTCCACCTGATTTTCGGTCAGTCCCACCTCTTACAATTTTTGAGATATCGACACGGGACAAAGACTAGAACGTGCGGAATGTTTAGGAGAAGTGTGCTTACATACAGATTTTGGAAATTTTCATCCAGTCGTCCGCTACACTTGTTTTTCCCTGAAAAATATCGGCCAATCAGACGCCGCGTTACTACACGTTGACCGATCAGACATCGACCTTCTATGTCGTCACCGATAGTCCTGCACAGATGTCACAATGGAACCAAGCACCCCCCCCCCACTGTTTGCGTCTTTACCATGGTAACGGCTATCAACAAAATCCACTGTACCATGGTAACAGCCATCAACAAAAGCCACTGTTTGGCCGTTACCATGGTGCGGTAAAAGGGCAATATCTCGTCCAATAAGACGCGATATAGCTGTGACGTCACAGAAGGACGACATCTGATTGGCACAGAGCGCAACACTCTCGCTGTTTCTTCAGGAACCGCACTCTCTAGTTTTATTCTACTATTCTACTTCACTGTCTGTAGATCTGATCTCATCTCACTTTTGCAACAAATTCACGATACACAGTTCTCAAACGACAGTTTTTTTCCTCTTTCAAGCTCATATTCCATTAATTCCACCCAGCCAAACAGAAAGCACAGACACCCCTTAAACCCTCAGCTTGTGGGTAATTTAAAAACCTCTAAATGTTAACAAACACTTGGCCAAAATACACAGTGCAAAAGGACTTACTACTTCACCAGCCATGTGAGAATCATACAATCTGGCCTGGGTTTACTGGCACACACACACACACACACACACCCTTAAGTGGTCGTTAACTGGCTGTAATTGGCACTTCTCTCAGTAAATATGGCTCTAGGTTGTGCGTCTGGATGGCGAACAGAATATCTGAACGTTTGCAGCAGATGTCGTGCATGTAAATTCAGACAGCGTATCTCAGTGCAGCTCCTCTACAGTGGTGCCAGTCACATTCTAGGCACAGACACCTTCACACTCGTCTCTGAATCAAATCTTCCAAAAACACACAGTGGATTGGTAAAGGATCGATTTATTTTCTCTCTACCTGAGCTGTAACAGATTCTGTAGATGTAATATTTATCTCGTTGCACATTGGATAAATATGTATGAGGAGGTAGTGGGGCACACAAATGATGCCACGCTCAATTTCTTTCCTAGGAACTGTTCATTCTCAAAAAACTTTTTTTTTTCTTTGAAACGAAATGTCCTTAAAAAAAACACCGGGCCTGTTTTAATCTCATCTATCAGTGTACTTCTAACATAGCGACACACTGTTGTTTAAAAGCAAGTGAGAAAAGATTTTAGGCAATTTTATATTCTGTTTTTAGGAAATTGAGTACATAATGTGCCAGCCTCACAAGTAACTACAGAGAGGCTTTTACGATAAACATAGCCAAGAACTGCTTGTTATACAGAACAACCAATTTGACTGATGTTGCAGATAAATAAACACAGACCTTTTTCCACAGCCAACACTCGGCATTTCATGTCTATGGTACATCATGATAAAATTATAATCGTATAATAAACAACAATCGTGATGATGTGACACGGCACGGCGGAAAGTGTGCGTGCTAGGCAGCTCCGGGCATCTGGGGTTGTGGGTTTGATCGTCACTCTGGTCTCTGTCTATGAGGAGTTCGGTGTGTTCTGTCTGTATCTGTGTGGCTTTTCACCTGGTGCTCCTTCAGCAAAACCCACATGTGCTAAATGAACCTAGGTGTGAGTGTGTTATTATTTGACTGAAACGCTTCATTACATGAACCTGTTGATACAGATGATGATACAGATGTGAGTCGACTTGGTTTCTAATTGATATTCTTGTCCCTGGTGTCTTTCAAAGAAAAGTTGCGTAATAGGCTTCATGCATTTTAATTACATTAATTATTCAGCCACCAAATGCAAAAGATGTCAAAAAATTAGGTCAGCATACTTGATTGGACTCAACATCTAACTCATTTACATACAACGCCCTGCATAACAAACTATTTATTTATTTAAGCCATTAAATTAAAACCGCCTGCTCAAAAACAGCTGCCTAAAGAGCTCTAACCAGAATCGGGACAACTTTAACAAGGGATGATTTGTGATGGTTAAATGACTGGGTCAGGTGACCTACAAAATAGAAGATCTTATCAGGTATGTCCCAGTGTTTAATGGTTAATATCTACCAAAAGTGGACCAAGAAAGGACACTCATTCAACCAGTGACAGTGTCATGTGCATCCAATGCTCATAAAAGCAAGCCTGTCTGGTCAGAATATCTACAGAAGGATCCGTTGCCAATGTCTTGGTTCTGGATACCACAGATCATCCTCTGAGGTCTTGTGGAGTCCACAGCTCAACAGGTCAGGGTTGTTTCGTTGGTTGGTCAGGCAGGTGTTGTGTAATGTAATGTGGCTGATCAGTGTATAAATTTACGTTTACATTTACAGCATTTAGCAGATCTTTCATCCAGAGTGACTCACAAAAGTGCTTAGTCAATGACTTGGAGTATCCGAAGCTGGTGCAGATAGACCAGGATGCAAGAACTTAAAGCCAGAAAACTACTAGAAATGAGCCATGTAGTGTCAATTTTACAACTCAGTCAGTCATGGTCCATACTATATAACGCAATATAAAATAGTATGTATAAAAAAGTACAAAATTACATTTACATTTATGGCATTTGGCAGACGCTCTTATCCAGAGCGACTTACAAGGTTATTGGTATTACAGGTAGG
>JAOVVF010000032.1:5015074-5047574 GCA_028565595.1 Duopalatinus emarginatus | reverse complement strand
CACGCTTCCTTCAGAACGGTCCAGAGTTGTGGCGTATTCCCGAGGTGTAGGATTTCTGTGATCTTAAGTGTGTCGCATGGCATCCCAGATATGTTTAGATACGTTGAGATCTGGTGACCTAGGTGAGAGTGGCAAAACCCCAAACTTCAAACCGTGATTTGGTGTCTCTGGACGTGCGTGGTCATGCATTGTCCTGCTTCAAGTGGCCAAACCCTTCAGAATAAATGCAGGACATGAGCAGGCTGGAAAATAAAAATCTTAGGTCATGTTAATCTAATATAAGGTGATACAACTGAGCGAGTGTGAGTCACTCTGTTATCTACGATACAGTCTATCAAAGTCTAACAGTTCAAATAACTCCTTTGTAATATTCCTAGAAATACAGGTCTATTAAATCATCCAACAACTGACACGTCGTTTAGATTCCTAAAATGAATGACCACCTTCAGTCAGAAGAGCCATTACGGATATTGTCAGGGGTTAAATTGGGCCAGAGCTGAGCGCCGACACGTACGCTCTTCATTTGATCAGGGACATACAGCGTCACCGCATCCATTTTCAATGATGAATAGATTTTTTACACTTCTGGTCTTAATATTACAAATAACAACTTAAACAAGTTTTTACTCCCTTCATTCTCGTATAGATTACACCAATCAGTCATAACATTAAAACCACAAAACCCACTGAGAGGTAAAGTGAATAACATTAATTATCTCATCATAGTGGTACCTGTTAGGTGATGGAATATATTAGGCAGCATGTGAACAGTCAGTTCTCAAATCCCATGTGCTGAAAGTAGCAAAATTGGGAAAGTGTAAGGGCCTGAGTGACTTTGACAAGGGCCAGATTGTGATGGTTAGACGACTGAGTCAGAACATCTTCTGTGTTTCATTTACATTTACGGCATTTGGCAGACACACTTATCCAGAGCGACTTACAAGGTCACTGGTATTACAGGTAGGCCAACGTAGTGTTAGAAGTCTTGCCCAGGGACCCTTATTGGTGTAGCAGACTGGCTGCCCAGACTGGGAACCACACCAACTGTACCACTGTAGACTGTAGACTGTACCACACCAACACACTGTTTCCAGTATGCAGGGGTTATCACCTACTAAAAGTAGTCCAAGAAAAGACATCCAGTGAACCATTGACACGGTAATGGACACCCAAAGGCTCACCGATGTGAGTTGCGTCTGGTCCGACTCCACAAAATAACCACAGACAGATCTGTTGCTAATGTGTTGGTGCCAGATACTTCAGCTCACTTTCAAAGGTTTTCATGAAGTCCATGCCTCGATGGTTCCGAGCTGTTTTAGCAGGTGGTGTTAATGTTATGGTTCAGCTGTGTATTTGCGGTGACTCTTATGTAGCTGTAGATTATATACAATGCAACAACTTGCAAACATCAGAAAGTTTCACCGGGCTTCCCTTCATGCTGTCAGTGGATCTTCCTAAAAGCCACCTTGCCGAGCAATCTCCTCCTCTGTCAGTCAAATGGCACAGATGCCAAAGAGATTGATGGATGGTGGGGTAGCCAGAGAAATAGGTCAGACTGACACAGAGACCTTTTTTTTTTATATACATTTTTTATATCTGAATTTGTCTAATATTTTGCTCAAAGATTATATCAACATAGATTATGTGTCAATTTTACTAACTGCTGTTTACCAGTAACACAAGATGGTACGCAAGTGACGGGTTCCCTCAAATCCTCACAAGCTTGCTCACTGTTACATTAAGCTACCTGGCAAGCTAACTAGCATGGTCTAACACGTCATTCATCAGAACTAGAATGCTCCTTGAACCAATTCTGGATGGGCCTGCTGGCATGGTGCATTTATACTGCCAGAATATCCCATGATTGTGGGGTACATGACGTCCATGAAGGGCTTCAAATGGTCACCAAGCAGTGAAAAATATCAGGCACCAGCCAATGACATCTTTAGGCAGACCAGTGGACTTAACCCCTGTCATGAGAGCACACACTACACCAGTATGGAACCACCACCAGCTTGAATAGTTAGTTAACTTCACTATATAGTGGCTTCATGGGGTCTGCACCATACACAAACCCTACCATCAGCCCGAAACAATTGTTACAATGACTCATTAGACCATACTTATCTACTAGGGTTCAGTTAGCAACCTCATGACCCCAAGCCCAACAGCGCACCAATCCAGTGTGTGCAATCTGGGCAGTAGTTTTACCAGTTTAGAATGGAGATCAGTATAGTGTATTGGGGAGTAGTTTATACGTGTATTAAAGAGTTACAGATAAAGGGAAGAAGCTGGTCCTGAGCCGACTGCTTCTGTTAGAAATACTCCACTGGGTTACTGGGACACAGTCATGCTGGAACAGAAAAGGGCCCAAAGTTGAAAGCATACAGTTGTCCAAAACGCCTTGATATGATGACGCATTGAGATTTCCCTTCACTGGACTAAGAGACGTTGAGACCAAGCCCTGAAAAACAAAACTATAGCATTTTCTCTTGAATGAATAAAATGAATGAGTGAAAGTGAACTATTTTGCCTTACTGGATTTGCACACTGAAGGAATGTGACCTCCGCATTTAACCCATTAATGCAGTGAAACACACACACCAGTGAACACTAGAGACCAATGAACACACTTGCCCAGAGTGGGGGGCAGCCCCAAGCCACGGCGCCCGGGGAGCAGTTAGGGGAGTTAGGTGCCTTGCTCAAGGGCACCTTAGTCGTGTCTTGCCCTGGGTGGGGATCGAACCCAACCTTCCGGTCACGAGACCAGTTCCCTAACCACTAGGCCACGGCTGCCTCCAACTTCAAGAACTTTTACAATGCAATGATTCTCCTGGTTTTATAGACCATGGCCAATGGGACTGAACAAAACCTCTGAGTTTAGGCATTAAGAGGCATGTCCCAATACATTTGGTGTGGAAGAACTTGACTGGCCCACAAAGAGCCCTGACCTCAACCCTATCAAACACCTTTAGACTGAACTAAAGTGGAGATTAAGAGCCTTTCCCAGATACACACTCCAAAAATCTTGTAGAAAGACTTCCAAGAAGAAGGAAAACTGCAAAAGAGTCTAAAACTCTATATTAATGCCTATCGATTTAGAAAGTGAGGTCATACAAGCTCGTGTAGGTGTAATGTGTAGGTGCCCCAATGCTGCTGTCAATACAGTGTATAAGGAATTGTTCTTCAAATCATCTTTGCATGTGGTCACACAGCAATGTCTTTACATTACAACCACATTCACATTCATATTGCAGTGTCATGTTACAACATGCATTAAAGTGACACTAAACTGAGTTAACAGCCAGGGTTATGGCGCATTAATGCTTTGCGGCAAAGGTCTTTTTCCATTCACTGCTATGATTTATTAAACAGGCACGAGGGGCTTTTATGTCTGTCATAAAGTCAAAGAGGTGGTTACTCGTGTTTTTCACTTCTGCTCCACTGTTACCTAAACAGAAACTCAGCGAGATGGATTTGGATGGACACAATTGCAGATAAAAATACGTTTTGTGAGGCTTGTAAAGTGGATACCATTGACGTTCTGAGTTCATAGGCTGGTGGTGGACCTGTAATGGTGTGGGAGTGGTTTAGCTGGTATTCCATTGGGACCCCTGGTACATCTACAAATGTCTCGCGAACAATGTCTTTTCGGACATGTCCTGCATTCATCCAACAGGACAAAGTGCCACCACACATGTCTAGAGACACCAAATTATGTTTAGAGAGCCGTTCACACCACCAGATCTCGATGTTACACAGAATACAACAGAATTGTGGACCGTTCCACAGGAAGCATGGTGTTCATTGCCGCATGGTGTTCATTCGCAAGCACATGAAGTCAGTGCCCCGTAGGGGACCTACCAAGTATTAGTCTGTTATCTCTGCCTAACCTTCTGTCATATCGTGTGCTCGGTTTGCTGATCCATTCTCTGTTTCTTTTTCAGTGCCTTTCAGGGAAACGCCTTCCTACACAAACCGCCGGCGCGTGACGGTAGGAGGTGGCACTCTGACCTCATCACGCTCCCTGCTTCGTTCTGCCTCCGACAACAACCTGAACGGGGCAGAGACGGCTACCGCTCACTCTCCCGTGCCCTCTCTGCGCAGCTTGCCTCCTCTGGCACCCCCTGGAGGGGAGGCAGCGGCCGACGGTAGCCTCCAGAGCACCGGCAGCTCCCGCTCCTCCCATTCACGTTCTCCTTCTCTGCATCGTGTCAGCGAGGAGCCCGACCCACACGTCCTGCGCAGACACCCCACATACACACATGGGCGTGGCCGCCTAAGGTGAGCACCTAGTCTCTGCATGCTGGTTAAGTATACAGTATTAAGACCATATATGGACTATATGTTTTTATTATAAACGGTATTAGATGACTAAAAAGGTTGAGTTCCACAGCTTTCTGCATGGCATCCCAGATGTGTTTAATAACATTGTGATCAGGTGATTTAGGTTGGAATGACAAAACCACAAACGCAGATCACTGTTCCTCTAACCATAATTTAGCATCTCTTGTGGCACATTGTCCTGTTGGAAGAGGCCAGACCTATCAGAATAAACGCAGGACATGAAGCTGTAACTCATTAAAAAGGAGACACATGGTGTTCACCTGTCAGAGACGTTTGTAGAAGAGGTCCAGGGGTCCCATGGAATGCCAGCTAAACAAACCTCATACCATTATAAATGAATAAATGAAAGTGAACTATTTTGCCTTACTGTGTTTGCACACAGAAGGAATGCGACCTCCGCATTTAACCCATCCGTGCAGTGAAACACACACACCAGTGAACACCAGGGGGCATTGAGCACGCTTGCCTGGAGCGGGGGGCAGCCCCAAGCCACGGCACCCAGGGAGCAGTTGGGGGAGGTGGGTGCCTTGCTCAAGGGCACCTCAGTTGTTTCTTGCCCTGGGTGGGAATTGAACCCACGACCTTCCGGTCATGAGACCGGTTCCCCAACTACTAGGCCACGGCTGCCCCCCCCAACCACCACCAACCTGTACCAGTTTTTATTTGGTATTTCAGCATATGCAAATTACACATGTACAAAATCCTAAGTCACACCCATATTACCTGGTGTCACATGGCTTTCATTTAAAAAAATAAATAAATACAATTTTTGACCACCATGCAGTGGAATTCACCTCTACATTTTACCTATCTGTGCAGTGAAACACACTCATACATACTAGTGAACACTAGGGGGCTGTGAGTACAAATACTCACAACAGTGGGCAGCCCCTTTACCCTGCTCAAGGGCACTTCAGTCGAGTCTTGGTGGTTGTGAGGCTTGAACCGTGGGCCTTTTGGTGCCAAAGCAGGTTCCTTAACCCCAAGCCTACGGCTGCCCCCATTTGTATACTGAATCATTATTGGCTCATATATTTTATGACACAATAAGACAGACTTGTGTTAAAAGCTCCAGTATGATATGTGTATTGTTTCCTGTTTGTTATCATATTCTAACCCACATTGAGATGAGACAGAAGTGAACTGCATGGCATTCTGGGATAGACTCCTGAGTGAGCCATGTGTTATAGTGCGTTATTGGATTTTGCTGCAATATTGTCCTCGGTCTCGTGTCTGTATTTATTGCAGGACGATTACAGTTAGGGAGACTGATGTGATTTCAGAGACGAGTGGGTATTGCAATTCATAAATGTTTGTTATTTCAGCATAGGGGGAATAAAAACGCTTGAATTTGAAACCCATGCTCTTTGTACTCCAGTGTATGTAAACAAGAAACACTTTGGATTCGTACGAGTTAGCGAAGATGCTAGTAGCATGTGTCACTTTGACAGGGTGTGTGTGTGTGTGTGTGTGCGTGTGTGTGTGTGTGGTGGGTTATTTACGCCTTGACCCAACTGTTTGCTGTTCAGCTTTTGAAATGCTCTTGTTGGTATATTGAGGAGCATTTAACAGCCTCTCTCTTTCTCTCTGTCTCACGCTTACACACGCGCAATGAGGTCCTGAGGGGTGTGTTCGCTGTGTTCTGTCCTACTTGTCCATCTGTCAGTGTGTACTCATACACTGTCCCCTCAGAATCATCACCGCTGGCACTTGTTATCTGACCACAGAGGGGTGTGTAGCTCTGTTTGTGTATGTGTTAATAAATGTGATGCAGTTGCCTCTGCCCACAGGGTGAGTGAATTTACAACAATATCATATCATATCATAATCTCTCTCTCTCTCTCTCTCTCTCACTCTCACTCTCTCTCTCTCTCTCTCTCTCTCTCTCTCTCTCTCTCACTCTCTCTCTCTCTCTCTCTCTCACTCTCTGGTTATTTGCCTTGTGTCTCGCTGTGTCCACCTGTCTCTCCCCAAGGTAAGTGTGGGGACCAGGGGAGTGTGTAATTAATAGCATTGTCAGTCCCGCCCACTCACTTCCTGCTCAGGGTCAGGTGTCAGGCTTTGGCACTCTACTTTCCCTCTACAACTTAAAGCTACAATTTGCAATTTTAACTTAGGTTATAGTTTCAATGATCTGCATAGCCTGTTTTTTTTTATACTTTAAAGCGAATACATACAGTTTTCTGACCCAGAAATATTCATCTGACTTTGTTCTGGTGTGCCACTGCGATAAAGTATGACTGAAGGCAGGTAAAGGTGTGTAAATGCTTTAAATTCTCTAAATGTTGAGAGAAGCCTCTTATAAAACTAACCATTGGAGAACTATAGACTAACGTTAGCAGGGCAACAACTTTTAATAGAGAAAGTGTCCTGTTCATCCACACCTGATCCTATTTCTGGAGTATTATTTCTTATGCCACATCTTTCACACTCTTCCACTCTCAGTTCTAGCTCATTTTCATGTAATGTGCTGATTTATGCCGTATCTGCTTCTCTTCTCATGTATTCCTTGTTTTTGTTCTCTGTTGTTCAATCTCACACTCGTACTTTCTCTGGGGCCAATTTGAAAGATGCAGTTGCAGTGTTCGAATTCACACGTCGTAAATAACAGCTGCATCCATCTCCCCTGATTTCCATATTTGCAACCCAAATGCATTGAGTTGAAATAAACCCACAACTGCCTGTGGGTCAGTGGAAAACAATAATGAACCCAAATGGAATATTGGCAAGCGGTGTTATACTAATGCTGCAGTCTGATATTTCAAGCAAATCGTTTTAACCCATTGATAAATTCCACTGTAATTCAGCAAAATTTAATGACCGCACAGATCGTGGTGCTGATTGTGCATCCTGATATATAAATAAAACTATCAGCAAGATATAGTCTCACTGTTTATATACACCGATTAGCCATAACCTTAAAACCATCTCCCAGAACAGCTATGATCCATCGAGACTCCCTAAAACCTCTGAAGGTGTCCTGTGGTATCAGGCACCAGGACATTATCAACAAATCCTTTTGTGAATTAGATAATCTAGACGTCTTTCACCATACACATCAGTGAGTTCTGAGTGTCCATGACCCTGCCACCAGTTCAATGACCACTTTTGGTAGGTACATTTACATTTATGGCATTTGGCAGACCCTCTTATCCAGTGTGACTTACAAGGTTATTGGAATTACAGGTAGGCCAACATAGTGTTAGGAGTCTTGCTCAAGGACCCTTATTGATATAGCACAGACTGGCTGCCCAGACCGGGAATCGAACCCAGGTCTCTCACATGGGAGCCACACCAACCACGGTACTGACCTCTGCATACTGGAATATGACCCTAAGACCTGCTGCTGTGGAGATCCAGTCTTCTAACAATCACAGTTTGGTTCTTGTGAGAGTCACCCAGGTCCTTACACTTGCCCATTATTCCTGATTCCAACACATTAACTTCTGTCTTATATATATCTGCTGCCTTATATATATCACAGTGGTCAGTGGTTGTGTGGTTTTAATGTTACGGCTAATGGGTGTAGATGCATGTGTGAAGAAATAGATGGTGATTAGCTCACGAGGAAGGTGTTTAATCCATACTTATTACTATCAGAATTATTCAAATGTGTAATTTAAGCATAATTTAAATTGTGTGTTGTGTTGGTCAAACATGGTCATATTTAATTTCCTAATGTGTGTCTTCATGCTACTGCGTAATAATGAACAATTTACAACATTCTCCTTGTTATTTCTGGCTATATCTGCAACGTCAGAGTGTTAAGAGGACACAAAGGTACCAAAAGTCCATCTCTCATCATCAGAGCTGCTCCACTGCTGCAGACTGAAGGCACGAGAGTCACATCGAGGCCTTTCTACATTTCTGCCGTTTCATTACACCACCAATTTATGAACTCTTCCAAAAAAAAGGGGGGGGGGATGCAGTGATTTATCGACGACAAAAAGGAAATCCATTTTGTTTGTGCTACCCAGGTAAATGAGGTGTCAGTCTGAAAGAGCAGCCGTTCAGTCTGGAACCTTCTGTGATGGATTCTACCCTCAGGATATCGCTGAGACGCAGGTCACACCCTCGTCTCCATCAGCAGACGCATGCCGACGGTGGGACAGGGGACGCAGAGACAGGACGATGCTCACATTCCTCTGTTTCACATTCCTCTGTTTATGAGTACCAACAGATTGTTGTACATAATGCAGAATGAAAGGTGGAAAGGTGAAAAGGTGACGGGAGGTGGGGGGGTGGGGAGAGGCAGGGTGAAGAGGGAGTGGTTTTATGATAATAACGAATCTCCAAATTTGCTAGAAGGCCTGGATTGACCCAAATGCACACACAAACACACGCCGAGTCAAACGCGGGACCTTGCAGAAACACGGTGCACTTAATTAGCCTGTGTTGGGAGGAGCAGAGAGGGGGTAAGACACAAAGGGACAGACAGTGTGACAGGAGGAGTAGAAATAATGAAGTGAATATCATCATCGTTCCATCACAGTCAGGAGCAAATGGCTTTTTAAGACTCTTATATTTAAAAAACCTTTACTCAGAGTGCTCTGCTTTTCCAGCTCGTTCCATTACTCAAGTGTCAAGTCAAGTAAGTTTTATTGCCATTCCTCTGTAGAAGTCGTACACACTGGAATGAAAAGTCGCTTCATCAGGACCACAGTGCGATGTATAATACAGCACAAAGGACGAGATGAGGAGCAAAATGCACAAAACTAGCTGGGTTTTTATCCAAACATTTCACAAATGTTAGACACATTTATGAAAAAAAAGCGAATAAATTTTTTTATCCACTACAGTTATGCAGAAAAAATTTAGATGACATATGCTACTAGGATTAGGGGTAATATCGAACAAAGATAAATTTTTTCAGTCATTTACAATCTTTTTTTTATAGCTGAGACACCAGACAGGATGAGCAGTGGATCACATAATGAGGGCTGAAATCTCTGTGTCACCCCATTGATGGCCATCATACACCTAGGAGCATAAACCTAGTGCACAGCCATTTTTGGTCTGATCAGGTGGAACAAAATCATGTGACTTGCAGTGTAATACGTCATTGTTTTCCACAAAGTCGATGACATATCACACTGTCAGTCATGTGAATTTTTTTTCATTGCTGTGAAACTCTCAGGTCATTGGATAAATGCTGTGGGCAGGTCTGGACGCGGAGCTTCTGATGATTTTTCTAACGGCTAAATCCCGTTTTGATTGACAGCTATTTTGAGATCTACATCGTCACTAAATTAGTGGGAGCTTCAGTCCCATCGCAGGTTTTACGAGTGATGTTGGAAGACAAACTGCAAAACATTTCTTGGTATTTTCCTGGTGAAATTACTTGACCATTTCTGTTGTTTATTGTGTAAATAAAACACACTCTTAGTATTTGCTTGTTTCAGTTTAACATAATTTTAACATTTCCTTGTTCGAGTTTAATATTGTTTGTTAGTTCGTTCAATCAACCGTTTATTCTGTTGGCTAGATCAGAGTGAACTAAACAGCTAGCAAGGTGCACACAATAGCAGACAATGCTAAATATTGTCATTGCTGATTTTGCCAAAGCCTCCTTACAAAGAGAAAGTTAGAATGAAACAGCAGGGCCTAACACCTAAGATTGATTTGGTGCAAAAAGTAGAGAAAGGTAACAGGTCTTTTCAGCTCTCCTGGTATGGCAAAGTTAGCTGGCTGACTGGAAATGCTGTGACAAAAAATACTGTACTGCTGGCCATGGCTCTTGATGAACTCACTTTCAGGGAGCATGTCGTTTTGTCAAAATTGGGTTTTGGGGATCTATCTTCTGTAACTTTGACCAGGTATACAAAAGGCATGAAAAGAGCAATGACCATGTGAGTGCATGTGCAAGGTTAAGTTCAGGGCAGGGTCAGGGTTGAACATGCAATTAATCAAGGTGCTCGCATTCAAGTGGCAAAACATAATGAAACAGTCAAACAAAACAAGGCCTTCTTAAACCACCTTATTGATGTGACTTCCCTGCTTGGTCGGCAGGAGCCATCATTAAAGGGGCATGATGAGAGAAGTGAATCATCCAACAAGAGGATTTACAGGGGGTTAACAGAAACATTATGTCAATATGACTCTATCCTGGCCTCACAATTTCAGTCATCAGCTGTTGTATGACTTGATCTCTGCTCTTGCAGCCACTGTTTCTGATGAGATCAGAAATAAAAGTTATGGCCAGTACTTTGATTCGGGGAGACTGAGGTCTAAACTTCAAGTTCTGTATTCAAATCAGGACGTAGAGGGTAACAGGGGAAAGCTGTGTGATTTCTTGGTTTTGGAGTTGGACAGTGCAATACCTTAGCTGTACAAACTGTTAGCATTAGTGAAAACAATTGGAGTTACGTCTGTGGGTGTAGAACGGAGATTCTCCTGTTTAAAAAGGCATACACCAACAATACAATGGGCCAAGGCCGTCTAAGCAGCCTAACTCTGCTGGCCATTATGATGCCTACTTGGTAGGGTCACAGGCCATTTAATTGAAAAAGAGGGCAGAATTTATGTATAAATAAATTAAGAAATTTTATGATGTAACTCGTGAGCTTCCCCTTTTTGAAAGACCAGCAGCCGCCACTGCTTTGGACATTCTGACATGGCGAATCCAAAGCTGTTTTGAAAAATTGCTGTGTACTAGGTTTCCGCTCCCAGGTGTATGATGGCCATCAGTGGGGTGACACAGAGATTTCAGCCCTCGTTATGTGGGCTACTGCTCATACTGTCTGGTGTCTCCGAACTGCAAACAATACAGCTATAAAAAGACTGTAAATGTCTGTAAAGGTTATTCTACTAAAATCTAATTCCTCCATTTCGATGCTTATCCTTAATCATAGTAGCATATGTCATCTAAAGTTTCTCTGCATAACTGTAGTGGATGGAACCAAAATTTTATTCACTTTTTAATTTTTTATAAATGTTTATGTGAAATTGGTGAAATGTTTGGATAAAAACCCAGCTAGTATTCTGCCCCTTTATGTAGTCCTGTGTGTTGTATTATACGTCGCTCTGTGGTCCTGAAGAAACGACTTTTCATTCCAGTGTGTATGACTTTTACAGAGGAATGAGCTTTGGATTTGCCATTTTATAACGTCCAAAGCAACTTTTGCTCTGACCAGGTGGAACAAAATCATATGACTTTCATGTGACTTATGCTTATCCTACTCCTGGGTTGTGGGAGATGATGGAGTCTATCCCAGTGCTCATTGGACAGAAGGCAGGGAAACACCCCGGATAGATTACTTGTCAATCATAGCGCAAATACACAGACACAGTCACATTCACATGGGCACACACACACACACACACACACACACACACACTCACACCTAGCATCTCCAGTTTGCTTGATTGCAAATGCCCATTTTCCACCCATGGATAGCATGCCTTGGTAAACCATTGGTTAATTTTCTTGGAAATATTCTGTAGGCAATAGACACTGTACATCCTGCGGAATGGTCTGTTATATTCCGAGGTGAAGGATTTCTGTGTTCCACCGCGCACTGCATGGCATCCCCGACGTTTTCTGATAACATCTGACAGCCCATTGTTCTGTTGGAAGTGGCCAATCAGAATGAATGCAGGACATGAACGGCTGTCAAAAAGGAGGCACTAACAGCGTTTACCTGTCAGGGACGTTTGTAGCTAAACAAACCCTATACATTTATGAATCCGCCAGCGGTCAATGTATCATGCATAGGCTCATCTGTACCAGTTTTTCTGGCACGTCAGTGCAGAGTTAAGCACATATTTTTATATATTTCTGCTCATTTTAATAATAATAATAATAAGTTAGCTTTTTTTTATCTTGTGCTACTTAAGAACAAAATAAAGCCTGGAGGAAGAAAGGTGGAAAGAACAGAGTAGTTATAAGAAGAAGGGTCTGGGATGATCTGGAGTGTAGCAGAGCACCTGAGTGTGACAGTGCAACAGAAAACCCTGAAGCTGTGGACTGCGAGAAACCATCACTGAAACAAAAGCTCTGTCCTTAAAGAGTTCTTCTGCAGATTAGTGCACCTGAGGGCTGCAGCACGAGAGCTGCTTCTCTCTGGCTTGGATCAGCCGGTCCATCCGCCTGCTCTTTTGAGCAGCTGTGACGAGGAAGAGAAAACTTCTGACTCATTGTTGACACCCGAACGTGCCAAATTCAAGACTTTCGCCTCGTGTTTCTTCCAAAAAATAACTGATGTTCATGGGAAATAAGCAGGAAATCGAGCCAGGATATCTGGATAATAGCAAATCATGTAGAGGAATAAATTCGTCTTCTCTTCTCGTGATTAGTAGGTGTTGTTCTTGGGGGTTGGATTGTCAGTCGTTAAATGTGTGTTATAGGTTGAAAGACGAGAAAGACAGGAGAGGACTGGGCTTTAAGCTGTAGGATAGATGAGAGACAATAGGGGATGAACAGAGATTTGAGAGCTCATCCACTTGTAGCTAGAGTGCTGGTGTAGTAGAGGAACGTGCCAAGGTGCTGCCGAGCTTCTGGGATTTGAGAGTGAATGAAAGAAAGTACAGTCAATTTCCTTTGGTCTCCTAAGCAATATTTATACCGTGATAAACAGGGTTATTCTGCCTGCATGTGCGAGTCTTTAGGCAGAAGAAATTTCGTGCGTCACTTGTTTCAGTGAAAAGTTAGTGTTTAATATTAATAATATGCCAAGTTGAAAGAATTATTTAACATTCAGCCCTACGGCATCTTTTATACATAGTCTGGATATTATTATTGAGGCATTCTGGATCTTCAGGAACAGCTTTCACTCAGGTTCTGGATGGAATTCAGTTGCTCCTGAGTGGCGCAACAACAACACAAAAGAGTTCGAATTGCAGGTTATGTTACAACCATCTGTAACAGGGAGTCCGGAGGGCAGAATTGGCAGTGCTGTAACCTCGTGCATACAGAAGGAATGGTGGCTGGTTGAACATGTCTCAGAGGAAGCATTTGATGGCTTCCGTCCTCCCTGATTGGTGGCTTTTGTATGATCGGACAGCGATGTCTAATGGATGGGAATTGGACAGATCTTAATTAGGTAGAAAATCTGTGAAATTAAAAAAAAATTATAATAATAGAACTGACTCATTGAAAAGACGGCTGTCTCAATTCTTAAAAGCCTCAAAATGCTGTCTACATTTATGGCATTTATCAGACGCTCTTATCCAGAGCGACTTACAAGGTTATTGGTATTACATGTAGGCCAACGTAGTGTTAGGAGTCTTGCCCAAGGACTCTTATTGGTGTAGCACAGACTGGCTGCCCAGACCGGGAATCAAACCCAAGTCGCTCACATGGGCGCCAATGATGTTACCGCTGTACCACACCAACCACTGAGATACCTTATTCTGACCATGTATTCTGACTGAATATCGAGGGAGCTTTATGTGCTCATCTCTCAGCCCTGGAGGCAATCCAAGAATTCAGTAGTACAGCTCGTCTCTCACAAAAAATGTCTAATATGGATCAATGAAACCGTTTTCGGTACACAGAAGATGTTTCCCACCATGCTAGCAGCTTGTGTTGGCTCGGCCAACCTGTATACTATGTTAGCTTAGTAATCGAGGAGCTGTCTCAATAATCTGCCTCCTAAACTTCAATGTTAGTTAGAATACTCTACTTAGGCAGCAGCCTAGTTAGGCAGCGAGCAGCAAGGCAGCACACTAGGTTTCGAGACAAGGTATTCAGTCTGTAATCTCACTCATCTTCTGACCTTCATCACTGCATCACAAACGTCAGTGTGATTTGCTTTACAATTCAAATTAAACCATCTGACACAAATACAGGAACTGAATCAAAGCAGCCTTAGGAGTATGTTTTCAGACCGAACAAAAGAGTACGGCTCGGTCTCCCATTCGGACTAACCTGCGTCTGAAATGAACAGATGAGAAGAACGTGAGCTCAGGATTGTGCATTATGACGCAAATTAAACCAAGCAGGATTAGATTGAGATTGGTTTGCTAAGAAACTGGGCCTCATGGTTATCTACTTCTAACAAAAGTCATGAGTCAGACGTGTGTGTGTGCGTGCATGTGGACTGATATGTGTGAAATGGGATGCTACTGCAGAGCTGGGTGATGATTTTCAGTGCTGTTTATTATGAGCTGGCACTTCACACTGATCAATATGGAATCAGAAAGAACCGTGACAACAGAAGCACTCCCTCTGTGTCAGTCTCTCTCTCTCTCTCTCTCTCTCTCTCTCTCTCTCTCTCTCTCTCTCTCTCTCTCTCTCTCTCTCTGGTCCAGTGTCTTCATTCCCTTTCTGTCATTATCTCTTAAAAGCCCATCTTTCTCTTCTCTGCCCCGTCTCATATCTCTTCTCTCTCCTTACTCATACCTTTTTGTATGTTTTATGCGTTTCCTCTCCGTCTTTTGCCTCCACTGCTCGCTGGTCTCTGGCTGACTGCTGTGCGCTTGCAGGCTGCAGTCCGTCCTCTCCGTGCATCCCTGCAGTAATTGGAAAGCCGTCACCGAGCTCAACATCCAGACTGGAGTAAAGGCAGAGAGAGGGAGGGAGGTGGAACATAAAGTCTGGGTGTGTTGATGGATTTTGCTGGTCAAAGAAAACAGGAAATGAATCCGATTTTTTGTTGTACAGGAAGCCCAACGAAGGGAGAATAACATAAATGACTCAAAGTGGGGCTCGGTGAAAGTTAAAGATGAACGACAGAGTGAGTGGGACAGAGGAAAAGGGAGAGAGAGAGAGAGAAAGAAAGAAAGAAGGGGCGAGCGTCATGGCTGCATGTAGCGTTAGGAAATCAGTGGGTTAAAGGAGCAGACTATTGTTGTGTTCATAATCATATGTTTTAGCATGATGTACAGGTTGTTGTCTGTGTGTTACTGTAAATGGAGGAGAAGAGGCGGGTGTGTGTGAGTGTGTGCATGATGAATGGGCAAGTGGGAAGGCTCTGAGATGAATGAGACAGACGTAGACCAGCGGCTACTCAGCCTGCAGCTGCATTAACATTCAGAACCTGTCTCTCGACAAGAATGAGGGACGGATAAAGAGAGAGAGAGAGAGAGAGAGAGAGGGCAAGCAACTAGCTAGCTGTGGAAGGAAGGAGGGAGAGAGAGAAAGATGGAGAGAAATGGAGAGAAATTGCAGAAGAGGGGAGGGCAGGAAGTCTGAGAGGAGAGAGAGAGAGATGGGTGGTAGGAGGGGCGTGTGTTGATTACAGCAGTGGGAGCTGTGTGTGTGTGTGTGTGTGTGTGTGTGTGTGTGTTTGTGTGGCTGGCAGTTTAGGGTGGGGGGTACATCATACTCCCCGCGCTAATCAATCCAGACCCCCCAGCACCGGCGCGTTGTCATTGCTGACGCTTGGCGTGCGGGTTAGAATGTGCAGAGAGGGAGTGTGTGTGCGGGAGTGTGTGAGCCCAGGCACGGCGAGAGAGCGCAGCCGCGTCAGCACGAGCGTGTGTGTGTGTGCGTGCGTGCAAGTGAGAGCCGTGGGGAGCGGACATGCCCAGCTCGCCCGAGCTCTCGGCGTGCCGCACGACAGGCAGCCGCTAACGGGCGTGAGGGAGAGAGGGAGGAGAGGAGAGGAAGAGGAGGAGGAGGGAGGAGGAGGAGGAAAAGAGCGGGAGATCAACGAGCTGCTTTTGCATGACGCCCTGGCCGGTCCAGGACTATTGAGAAGAGGACCTGCACACACCGAGCGTGTGTGCACACGCACCTGTTTATGTGTGTGTGTAGCCACACACGCCCGCTCGTACTTTACGGGACCATGTCAGTGACCACCGCGTTTGGCTACCAGCTGCCTGGGATCACCACGGTAACCTATGTTTTTGTTTACAGCCCTGGGACGGTGCAGCGGGATGTCAGCCCTCCGCCCGCCGGGCCCTCGCACACACTCGCCGGCGCCCGTGGGCCCAAGCGGAAACTCTACAGCGCCGTACCCGGGCGCACCTTCATCGTGGTGAAGCCCTACACACCCCAGGGAGAGGGAGAGATCCAGCTGAACCGTGGAGAAAGGGTCAAAGGTTAGTACCGCCTCCCTGTGACACCTGTGAGTGAGTGGTTTTTATTGCTGAGGCTGATTTGAGGATGAAGTGTGGCGTGGAGAGGGGTATTAGGGCTGATATGATGATGATATCGAGCAGCCTGCTGTCTGAGGTTATTGTGGGTATCATGGGGGTATCATCTTCTAGATCACTGCATGTTTAGGAAAAGATGTTTAGACCAACAACAACGCGTCACAAAAAAATTTGTATAATAACAAGTTAATAACTAGTTAATAACAAGCTAATAACTAGATAATGCATTTTACTTTATAATTTTTTTTTTTACTTTATTATTATAAATTTTAATACTTTTTTAATTAATTTATTTATTATATATTTTTTTATTTTAGTTTTACTTTTTTTATTAATTTATTTTATTTTATTTTAAGCTTGATTGATCTTGATTCGATTAGTTCTTCCATTTATAAATCATTGTTTAACATTTTTTTTAACTTCAGCAAACTTAAACAACAGCCAGTGCAATATTTATCACCCCATCTGGTATTAATGCTTTATCAGTACATCAGTCAAACTGCTTCATGATGCTGTGTATGACGCTGTGATACCATGTGAGTTATCATGTACAGTAGCCAGATGTAGCAGCATGTACAGGTGGATCCATTCTTCGTACTGTACTATGAAATAGAGACTGTAATATGTATAATGTCTCTAATAGTTAACATAATCTAGGTCGTATATACGTGCTAACCTGTCCCATAATGCAGTATGGGAATAAAGTGGGTGGAGCTTACAGTGGATAATCATCTATGGTGCCAATTCCGATCCTGCGAAATAAAAAAAAACTTAGCTAGCTGCCTGTATCTGACTGTTCGCCTTACTTGCCTTTCTAACATTATTTGCTCGCTATTAATGTTCTGAATTATCGCCCAGTTTTACTCTGTAGAAACCAATCAGCCATAACATTAAAACCAGCTACCACAACAGCTCTGTCCCATCAGGGCATGGACTCCACAAGGCATCTGTGGTATTCGTGGCACTGAAATATTAGTAACGGATCCTTCTGTCGATGTTCTATAGGGTTGGACCACACATGCTAGCCCTCACCCCCACACACATCAGTCAGTTTTGGTGGCCTATGACCCTGTCTCTAGTTCACTGGTTGTCCTTCCTTGGACCATTTTTGATAGGTATGAACCACTGCCTGGAGATGCCCTGACTGAGTTGTCTAGACGTCACAATCAGGTCCTCGTGAAAGTCGCTTAGAGTCCTGCACTTGCCCATTTTTCCTGCTTCCAACACATCAACTTCGAGAGTGGTTTTCATGTTATGGTTAATTGGTCTGTGTAGTTTCTTTATGTGTAGTGGTACAGCGGTGGTACAGCGGTAACATCATTGGCTCCCATGTGAGAGACCTGGGTTCGATTCCTGGTCTGGGCAGACAGTCCAGTGCTACACCAATATGGGTCCTTGGGCAAGACTCCTAACACTACGTTGGCCTACCTGTAATACCAATAACCTAGTAAGTCGCTCTGGATAAGAGCGTCTGCCAAATGCCGTAAATGTAATGTAAATATATGCTGTATGTGCTTGAATAAGGTGTAAGAGAGGTCGGTGTACGCTCTTAATCTGATAGCTAGCAAAGGAACACGTCCAGCTGTGGAGTGTTAGCTTAGCTTTAGAGTGTGTACATGTGTGAGTCCATTCTCTTCATTCAGTTTGAGTTTGGGCTTTCAGTTTTGCACAGATTACATACATTGTATGATGTCATTGTACGATGAGAAATAAATGGTATAAACCCTGTGGAACAATGTGTGTGTGTGTGTGTGTGTGTGTGTGTGTGTGTGTGTGTGCGAGTGAAACTAGCAATTATGAATGAACTCAGCTAAATACCTTGAAGAATTCTCGCTCTCCCCGTTTCTACCTCCCTTACTGTTCATGTATGTCAGTTTGTGTGTGTGTGTGTGTTTGTATGTGCACCATTGCTCATGTTCTTGTTGTTCATGTGTTACTCTGCTCTTGTGTCCATACATGCTTCATTCCAGAAAACCACTCAAACGCAGTGGAAGGTAAAGAATATTACATTCATCCTACTGCCCTTGATCATACACACACACACACACACACACAGTTCCCCACTTTACCGCTCTCATACCCCGAGGTTAATTTTTGTCTTCCCCTGCCCTTCATTTTCATCTTTTGTGTCCAGTTTACTGTCTGTGTCTCATGTAAAACCTTATTTGCACTTAACCACACACACACACACACACACACACACACACACACACACACACACACGAACAAACAGACAAACACCTATATTTATACTGTGCTTAGATCCTCCAAATAAGAACACCAGAGGTCACACTCACCCCATGCATGTGCTTTAGTACCGGGCAGCAGGTGCCATTGAACCCGGCCAGTGCCAGGACGGCCACTGTGCTGCCGGTGGACGTGATGCTATGGGCTGGTGGCATTTTGCCTTTGGTTCAGAAATTTGCCAGCGAAACCATATGCATGAAAAACGTCAGAGTAGTCTGACGTCACAGGACCATATGTTTGAAAAAAATGATATGTAATAATAGTTTCTAATAATAGTCATTCCTTTTAACCATATTCTAACATTCCCTAGAAACTCACTACCATGCAAGGTCTTCACAGAGGTCATCAGGTGGGCACCTGAATAAGGCCCACGACTTCTCTGGAAGGCTCAACAACGAGGCCCGGTGTTCTTAACATCTTAACTGTAGCCCCACATCAGCCTCCTTGGTGACTACCTGATGTAGCCTTAACTGATGTAGCTTCACTGACACCATTAATGCATACTCAGTACCACTAGTTCCATGCGTACTTGGATCTGTAATCCATCACGGAGACAAGATTTTTTCAGCCATAACGTCCACAAGATCTCGGAAGATGTTCTGTGGTATCTGGCACCAAGATGTTAGCAGTAGATCCTTCTGTGGTCTTCTACAGGATCGGACCAGACGGGCTAGCTGTCACATCAGAGAGCCTTGAGTACCCATGATGTTTCAGCGGCACTATGGGTGTGGGAACACAAGACTGATGCATCCAACCGCTTGACCTTGTGCCATAGTGACAAGATAATTATTGATATTCGCATATTCACCCGTCACTGGTCTTATCATCAAGACACCATTGTACACCATTCCAGACATTTCTGTACATGCACGACTATATAACAAAGCTCTGAGCCATTGTTCCCCAGCTCCATGATTACTCCGAGCCCCAGCGGCCGTGCTCTTACCACCATCACTCTCCTGATCCATTTATAATGCCCCTTCTCTAATCTGCATTCATTAATGCAGAAGTTACTGATAGCGCGAGCCATCTTGGCTGCCCCATTTTCAGAGCAGCACAGGCAAATTCATCCATGCCACTGACCTAAAAGGCTGTAGAATGACATTCACCCCTGGCTGATTACACATTTCCAGAACACCTGAGATTCAGAGCTCAAGCTGCTATAACATGACATGGAACTGATCGGAGAACAGGAGGTTTTCACCTCTTGTCTCATTGTTTGCAGTTTCTAATTCTATAAAGCCCTTTTTTTGTAATGCTGCCTGAGAAAAATTAATGAGGAGTGAAATCTAATCGCTCCCGACTTATTTCCGGGTCCTGCAGATCAGAACGAGAGAACGAACATTGCTTCACGTCCTTTAATAGCTGTGTAAGAAGCGTAAGCTGGCGTCTAGGCAGAAGGATTTGAGGACATGGTGAGGATACGGTTTCCAGATTCACCCTAGGTTTGTTTTGATTGTTTAGCGTTTCAATTTATGTTGACCAGCGCTATCACGCTGTGAAATCTCCCACACATTCTCACACTTTTCCTTTCTGTAACTCAATTGCTCATCTCGCCTTCTTTCGCACGTTCCCTCTCTCATTGTCTGGTGTTGACACGGGGAGAAAATGCATATGATGAAATACCGCTTGGTAAACATGATTGTGTCGCCATTTTCCTATTTTTAATTTGTTCATTTATTACAAACTCCCACTTTAGTCAAATGTTAAATCTTCTACAAATCCCTTTTTACCAGTTTTATAGTGGAAAATATAAATGCTTAGGTTTTTTTTTTGCTCCTGAAGCTCCAGCTCTGGCTTCTCTGGATTGTTCTGGACTGTTCTTAACTACTCTAAACAGTCTTGGGTCAGCTGGGACCTTCCTGTACTCCATCCTGTACACCATATTGTCCTTACTGCAAAGATACACCGATAACACCATACGATACACCATAACATTAGCACCACCTGCATAAACAGCCACCAAAACAGTTTTTACCCATTGACTCCACAAGACCTTTGAAGGGGTTTTATGGTATATGTCACCAAGACATTAGTAACAGAACCTTCTATGGATCTTTTGTGGGATCAGAACAGACAGGATAACCTTCACCCCCTACCCCCCCTACCCCCCATGCACCTTGGCCACCGTGACACCGTGACCAGTTAACCAGTTGCCCCTTTTTATAATAGATCATAACCACTGCATATTGGGAACACCTCACATGACTTTTTGTTTTGTGGATCCCAGTTGTCCATACATTACAATTTGGCCCATGTGAAGATCACTCAGATCCTTGACATTTGTTTTTTTTTTTTTTCTTCCAACACATCAAATTTGAAATCTGACTTGCTATTTACTTGCTGCCTAATATTTCACAGATGTAATAAAAATAATCAGTCTTATTCATTTCACCTGTTATTGGTTTTGTGGTTTTAATGTTATGGCTAATCTGTGTATCCTGAATACAGGAATGCCGCCTTATCTAATATTTCTCATTAGGATAATTAATGAGTAATAGTCCCTCCAGTTCTCAGACAGATTGGCTGTGCCGAATTACCCCTTACTGTCAAGTGAATCTGACGTGACCCTGAAAAATGACCGTGTCTCCTGATCTAACACACTTCTATCACTCAGGATGAGACTGATTCCATGATAATTAGCTGACTGCATGAAAAACAACACAGTGCTACATTACGCTGTCCTGGAAATCTGTAGACTCTCTTAGGTCCGTCTGGACCGTTTTTGTTCTTGTCTGTGAAGACACATCTAGGACACTCTCGACTTCCTGATTCCCTGTAGGTGCATTTACAGGCCATGCAGTTCGATAGATGTTTGTGAAGAAAAGAGAGGTCACTGGCTGCTGATGGATGAGCTTATTTAAAGTAGGAAGAACAATAATAAAAGGCAGAAACCGTGTTGCATTTCCCATTTTCTTCATGGCACTTTTCTTTTTTCTTTTTTTTTTTCATGGACAGCATATGTAGAATGCCAGTTTGAGGATAATGATGATGAAGGTAATCGTATACCGTGTCTCTGAAATGGTTATGCTTTAGGCTTTGAAACAGACATAAAGGACATTAGGAATAGACCTCGTGTGTTTTCTAAATTGTAGCACTTTTATATAACATACCTCATAGTGTTTATGATCCACATTTTCACACCTTCGAGTTTCTGACTACACTTCAATAGTCTATTGAAAGTTTAAAGGTCCAGGTTATCTGAGGTCAACAAGACGACTCAAGTCCTTCCAGAAATCTGTCGATTTTTCATATTCAGGCTAGGGAATTCACTTGGCATTGATCGCTATCAGCAAACTGGGGTTTCACACCATTGTCAGGAGTCTCTTGTTGCATACATGATTGTTAATATTCTGTCCACATTGAACGTCTCGGAGTCATTAATCATGTTTGCGAATGTCTAATCTGGCTGTTATTTGTGGCCGTTCCATTTTCATGGCTGTCTGGAAGATGAATAAGTACAGATGAAGGAGTATCGTTTCTTCTGGTTCCCTAAACTGGCAAGAGAATGGAAACTGCTCTTAGGAACTGTTACAGCTCAGAACCAGATCCACTGAGCATCTAAATCTGATTTACCTGCAGATCCGAGTCATGGTTGTGCTGTTAAATGTTCATGTCGTTGAAGTGGATGGATCTTCATATACAGCTCTGTACACAGAACACTGAATGGTGAGAAATACTTGGTAGGTTCCCCATTGGGCATGTTTTTCACAAGCTTCTGGAAATATTCTATAGGCAACGAGCACCATACTTCCTGGAGAAATCTGAGGTGTAGGATTTCTGTGTTTCACAGCGCATTGCATGGCACGTTGCATGGTTGCATCTATCCAGAAGTGTTTAATAACACTGAGACTCAGTTTAGTGTTCCTCTAACCATAAACGGTGTCTCTAGTCGTGTATTGTCCTGTTGGAAGAGACCCAACCCATCAGAATGAATGCAGGACATGAACGGGTGTAATTCATCTGAAAGGAGGCACACATAGAGTTCACCTTGCAGAGATGTTTGAGGATGTACCAGGGATCCCATGGAATGCCAGCTAAATAAATACCATTTATAAATACCATGTATTGTGCATAGACTTGTCTGTACCAGTGGTCTGTTTTTCCTTGCACTTCACTGTATTTGTCTTTACAGTGTATCGTTTCGCATCAGTATAATTCATATAGAAAGTCTGTAATTCATAAATTGTAAAATCATTGCAGAATTTCTGCATTGACAGAATTGCCCATGGATGCAGCTGTAGTTGTATTCGGGGGAAATGAACACACATCTTCCTGTGTCTTAGCAACAGGTGCCTTCGGTTCACTTTTATATGTGCTGTTGCCAAATGTGTGACATTTAAAGTGATGCAAAAATCTCTCTTTGTTGAGATCGGGCCAGGATTTAGACTTTGTGACCCACATAAGTACTTGGAAGGATCTGGTTGTCTCTAAGGGAGAACATGCAACTCCAATTTTTC
Organism: Duopalatinus emarginatus; assembly: GCA_028565595.1. Taxonomy (NCBI): domain Eukaryota; kingdom Metazoa; phylum Chordata; class Actinopteri; order Siluriformes; family Pimelodidae; genus Duopalatinus; species Duopalatinus emarginatus. The sequence continues at coordinate 5,024,481 of JAOVVF010000032.1, read as the reverse complement.
CCTGGAGCCAAATAACCTATTCAGCCGAAGACAAGCCGGTTTTCTGTAATAGCATCTGCGGTGAAAGACTATGCGTTATCTCTGGTTCATTTGTACACATATTGGATTAGAAGATACTGTGGCTTATAAAGATAGAGGAATATCAAATAGTTGTGTGTGTGTGTGAATATTATAAATTAGCCTGCTGTCATTTTGATTTAGACTAAATAAAAAAGGTGCTCTGTCTTCAGGAAGCGAATCCACTGTCTTCTATTAGTATTATCAGTTGCGGTCACGGCAACCCTTTCGTAGGACAAATGTACTTTTCTGCTGACTAGTGGTTATATGATTAGATTAGCTAGATTAGCTGGATCCACAGTGGATGTGTGTAGTGCAGCAGGTGGCGGGATTCAGAGCGAGTAGAGTGTGCTGTCATTACATTAACCAACATTAACTTCAGGTTAGAGTAAAGTGAACCAATAATTAACCACTGTATGTGCACACAGAGGAATCTGACCTTTGCATTTAACCCTAGGTTACACTAGGGGGCAGTGAGAATACTTGCCCAAAGCAGTGGGCAACCTTATTCATGGCACCCAGGGAGCAGTTGGGTGGAATCTTGCGACCTTCTGCTCACAAGGCTGGCTTGCCATCTAAAGCTGAAAGACAAGACGAATACAGTTTAACATTTATTTTTCAATTAAGTGCTGGCAGAACAGTCTGGAGTCTGGATGTTTGTCTTCCATGTGTCTTGGATGATGGTGGGTCGAGTCGGGCCATACTTGAAGCGCAAAGAGCTCTAGGTGTGCGCCTGTGGCCTTGACCATTGCCATCAGGTAGGAGGGGTCTGGACCGTTTTTGGTTTTGTAGTCCAGCATCAGGGTTTTATATCTGATACGAGCGGCTACAGAAAACCAGTGAAGGGTTCTCAGCATGGCTATTACGTGGCTATTACCCTAGTGTACCAGTTTTTCTGACACTTCAGTGTATACACAGTCATTTAATCAACCTCAAGTTGTTTATTCTAAGACTGTGTATAAGAGGGTTCTGGAGATTATACCAGTGCTTATTGGGTGGAAGGCAGGGAAGTGCCCTGGACAGGTTGCCAGTCTGTCACAGGGCAGACGCGAACAGACGGCGTGACACAGTCATACACATACACTCAAACCTAGGGGTAATTTATTCTGTGAGGTAACAGCGCTACCAACTATACCACCATGCTGCCCTATAAGGAGGACAATATGGTATAGGGTTTTTTTGTACTTTTTCTGGTTGTGGAATTTGTCTACTGGGACACTGCAAATTAAAAACTAATAGCCCGGACCAGAAATCTGCTTGTCCCGAGATGGTGGTTTGTCCACAGGACACTAGAGTGGAACATGAGGTATGGGGCTGAAACAGACTGCTGGTTATATGTATGGCTGAGACAAGATGCAGTAAAATATACTGGCTCGGTCAGGCAGGAGGGATGTGACTACTGATTTACATGCTGAAAAAGAAGTACTTACTTTTGCAGGAAAGGAAAGGGAAAAAAAACACCTGAGCATGCATTAAAGAAATCATTTGCCAAAAAAAAAAATTAAATGTATTTAAATTTATACTCACCTCAGATGATGGCACTCATCCAGGACATCATTGGTGTCCTTGTGTTTGCACAGGGACTATGGAGCTAGACGAATCTGAGTCACAAAATTTCCTGCATAAATAAAAGCCCACACACTGTAAATATATGATTCACCCGAAATCCAGGTCATCATTAATGTCAGACTTGTCATGCGTAATGGCTTATGACACAGAGTACTTACTGTAATATATAAACATGAACACAATTTCAGATGTAACTTTATAAAGTCAGCCAACACTTAGACAACCTCTAGTCATCGTTTTCCTATAGCTCAGTTTGGTATCATTGTTTACTCTGAAGTGCCAGAAAAACTGGTATTCTGAACAGAACGGTTCACAATTTCATTGTATACTAAGGTTTAGGATTTCTATCTTCCACAGTTCATTGCATTGTATCCTAGATGTGTTTGATATGGTTGAGATCTAGTGATTTAGTAACTCATCCGAGTGTTCCTCTGTCCATTATTGTTCTATTGAAAGAGGCCAAACCCAAACAGTATGAATGCAGGACATGCAGAACGGGAATAATTCATCAGAAAGGAAGCATGCATAACGAGACGTTTATAGATGTACCAGGGGTCCCATGGAATGCAAACTGAACAAACCACATACCATTATGAGGCCAGCACCAGTCTGTACTAGCTTTTTCTACCACTTTAGTGCGTACGTAAATATGTATATATATATATTTTTTTTTTAATGTATATTTTTTATTTATTTTTTACTACATAGCCAGTTCTTCATAAACGTACTGATCAGTCTACACGGCCATTAATTTATTTGTCCTCAGTAAGCATTTTATCCTGGTCAGGATCATAGTGGATCCAAAGTCTATGGTACCAGCAGTATACAACAATCACAGTAATCTACTACAGTATGAACTAAAGTGCTAGAAAAAGCTAGTACAGACTGGTGGTGGCTTCATAATGGTATGTGGTTTGTTCAGTCTGCATTCCATGGGACCCCTGGTACATCTATAAACGTCTCTGTTGGGTAAAGGTTATGTGTGCCTCCTTTCTGATGAATTATTCCCGTTCTGCATGTCCTGCATTCATACTGTTTGGGTTTGGCCACTTTCAATAGAACAATGAGCCACTATATACATCTAGAGACACCAAATGATGGACAGAGGAACACTCAGATGAGTTACTAAGTCACTAGATCTCAACCATATCGAACACATCTAGGATACAATGCAACAAACAGTGGAAGACAGAAATCATACACCTCAGTATACAATGGAATTGTGAACCGTTCTGCCGTTCTGAAAAACATTCACTATATATATATAGTTATATATTGTAAAGCCAATCTTTATTTCAAAACGTCTTTCTTGTTTATCCTTCTGATCCACTCTTTTAATCTTATTTGATTATCTTGGTTTTTCTTTTCCTTCTGCATGATTAATAATGCACTGTTTAAAGAAGAAAAGGAGTTATTTTACACCACTGATTAGATCTACGCACACGTGTGAGTGTTTGTGTGTTTGTCTGTTTGATTAATTGGCTTACCATTAGCTTGATGGGGATAGACCGAGCAGGCACACAGCGATGTTATGGCTATGCAGCAGCACTGACTGTTTCCGTACTGATTCACAGCTGGCTGCTTAAGATCACCTGCCATTAGGATCAATTACCTTTTTTTTTTTCTCGATTGCACCATCGATATCGATGACATTCTGAAAGGTTATGTATTCTGTGTGTGCCGCTGTGTATACTGTATGTATGTGTGTGTGTGTGTGTGTGTGTGTGCTTGTGCAGGATCTTTAATCCCAAGGTTAATGTGGACCTGACTGCAGCGTGACTTTCTTGTAATAGTGCACCACCTGTACCTCTCTATAACCTTACCTCTTCTCAACCCTCTGCCCCCTGCTATCCACACCACCTGTCTCTTTCTCTATCTCTCTCTCACACATACACACACACACACACATGTTCGTTTGTTCCATATTTTCACACTCATGTCCCTGTGCTCCCAGATACAACCTGCCCAACACAAAACAACCGTCTGCTCTAGGCATGTTTTACATCATCTCGTTCTCTCTCAACCTAACTCACTCTCCACTCTGTTTTTTTTTTTTTTTTTTCCCCACCACAATAGATTCTGACTGTGGGTCAAAAACAGGTTAAAGACACACAGTGATTTATTACTGTCTGTCTAGAGTCTAGCGTTTTGAGGGTTTGAGCCTCATTGACATCCTCTTTAAGCTTTTACCTCCTGCGCGTGGTCCTGACGTCGGTTCTGATCTTAGCCTTGAAGCGTCCAGGTTAACTGAGCCGCTAACTGTCCCCAAGGACAGACTACAAGCACACGCAAAAGCCTATCGATTAGCTGCCTCTGATTGATGTGCTGATAAGCAGAGTGTCATGGATGGACTGGGAAAGACTGTGAGTGTGGGCCAGATGAGGTTTGACTCAGTGACTATGTGTCTGCTTCTGACTGGAGAGTCACTTCGTCTCAGAGGAGATGTCAGCAGGTCCAGTGCATGTCTTTGGACTGTGGAAGGAAACCAGAGATTCCTGGAGGAAACCTGTATAGACACGGGAACATGTAAACTTTATACAGAAAGGAAATCAAACCAGGCTCTTCAGCTATGAAGTGATGGCACTGCTCACTATACCAGCATGCTATCCGTTATATACACATTTGGATAACAAATTAGAAAAAAATATGGAAATGGCTCTGTTATAATGTGAGAGCATTTAATAATTTTTCTGGCATCACTACAAATCAGTGAAAGCTCTTCTGACTGTTCACCTTATTGATGAGTTTTTTTAAGGATGACTCTGCCACCACCCACAAAGCACAAGGGCTCAGTGAACAGTTTAATGAAATGAAAAACTGATACAGACCAGTTGGAGTTCGGTACCCTGTTTGTTTAGCTGGCATCCAGTGGAACCCCTGGTACATCCACAAACATCTTTTAAAGGCTGCGTCTAAAATCGCATACTTGAATACTACCTACTAGCTTGGGTGTACTAAGGGTGTACTATTTAACCGCTAATCTAGTATACGTTTCTAGTATGCAAGCATGTAGTATGCACACCACCTCGGACGCACTTGATCCACCATCTTAACAACAACCTTTGACCTATGACATCACACCGCTTGAGTCCCACATAATAATTATTTATAGTTTTATTTAAATTAACTTTAAATTTTGTTTGTAATTAAAAATGTAACCTCAGCTCAGACTGGTAGGACATCCGGGAACCTTTCACATACTACCTGATACATACTAGGGCTGCGTCCGACATGGCATACTCCTATACTAGTTAGTATGCAAATCTACTATGCGACACGATATAGTGCATCCGAATACCAAGTATGTAACAGGTAGTATGTGAAAGGTTCCCAGATGTCCAACTAGTTTGGGAGAGATTTTCTAGTACGCTCCGCCAACACACTATCCGAGCCTGACGTATCCCATAATTCACTGCGAGCAAACTTAGAGCCCATTTTATCTGTAAACGTGAGTTTATGATTATCTGTGTAGCCTCAGCTGAGGTTACATTTTTAATTACAATCAAAATTTATGGTGGTGGTGTTCATACTACATGCTCGCATACTAGAACTGTATACTAGATTAGCAGTTAAATAGTATATACTTGTTCCAAGCTAGTATGCCATTTTGGACTCAACCCAGGTATTCGGACGCACTACATCATGTCGCATACTAGATTCGCACACTAACTAGTATGACCGCATGCCGTTTCGGATGCAGCATATGTGTGTGTGTGTGTGTGTGTGTGTGTCTCCTTTCTGATGAGTTACACCTGTTCATGTCCTACATTTTTTTCTGATGGGTTTGGCCTCTTCTAACAGGACAATGCACCACCACATCTGACTAGAGACTTCTGGTTAAAGGCACCAGATCTCAGAATTGTGGACCGTATGGTGTTCATTACCTACAGAATGCTTACACAGTCTTGTAAAGACCATGCCGTGTTGTATTTCATGCAGTCCTGCACTCCTGTAAGGGACCTACCAAGTATTGGACTGGTGTACCAGTTTTTCTGGCATATATTATAAGGCATGCATATGTATATTATGCATAAGCAACTGCAATTGAATGAAACTGGATTTGGCAGTGGACTCAGGCTGCTGTACATTCTTAGAGCTGTTTGTCTGTATCTCAAACAGGAAGTAATTAATTAGCTCATTATGCTCCGTTCTTCATTATCTAACTCAATAGACACCAATTGAAACCCGACTGCAGGCTCTGGATGTAATAGTTTTATTCTCTGCCGTTGTATCCTTTTATTCTCAAAGCTAATGTTCCACATTGTCTCCATTTCTCCCGAACTAACCGCACTCTGTTCAACCCGGTGCATAAGACCGAGTCACAAGCCTCCCAGCGTGCATCAGCCATGGAAGAGAATGCCTCGTTCAGATGGCTGAGTGCATGGCTGCAGGTCTACCGCACCTGTCTACCTGCTGTCAGAGCAAAAAGACACGATGGCTTTTCATCTTCTCTACTTTCTTTTATCTTTCTCTGGGAGCTAGAGAGAGCAAGGAAAGACGAGAGGCAGAGCAGTTTCCATGGCTGTATGTTAATAGCCTCCGTTCACCACTGAAGCATTTTAAAACATTAGCTCTTTTAGCACGCTAATGAAGTCAGTTTGCTTGTCGTATCAGAGGGTACTATAATGCATTGGTCAGATGGCATGCAAATAACATTTGGCCATGGGAAATGCTACTTATTTGAATGGGACAGGACTCAGAAGCATAAAAAAAAGAATCTGCTTCTAGTAGCAGTTCATTTCTTTTTGTGAGCTCTGGGATGATGCTGGATTAGGCTGGGATTGGGTGGGGAGAGTAGTGGAGCATGTAAGAATGAAGTACTCATGGTGTTGGAGTGTAAGGGGGTAAGTTGGGAATGGTGTTTAGGGTGTGTGGGGATGGGGTGAGGACAGGGTTTGAAGTGTATGAGGGTGCAGGTGTGGTGTTTGCATGCAGGGATGGAGTATAGATGCTGAAGTGCATGGTGTTTGGAGTGTGGATCGAGTAAAGATGGTGCATGCAGGGATAGAGTATAGATGCTGTTGGAGGTCAGAGATTCATTAAGACAGACTGGCAGTGAAAGCTGATAGACTGCATTTAGTTCCGGCATGACCATGGAGCAACAGAGTGCCCATGAGCGTCCATCTATCGCAGCAGTGCCAGACCTCTGCAACAAACACACTGTACCCATAGTGCTATGATGTTTCTTAGAAATGTCATGCAGAAATGTAGACCACAAAAACCCCATCGTAGATATTGTGTCATTAATATTTAGTTCAGTTTAACAGTCTCATCTTCTTAATTATGCAGATTGGAAAGTTGTACATATTTTTTTTTATTTAAGTGAGCTTATATGAGTGATCGGATAATTGCATGATTGGGCAGGATACCAGTGTTCCTATTAAAGTCAAGTGGCTGTCACCGAACCCTGACCTGAATCCCATAATAATAATTTGTGAATTGAACTGTCAGGAAGAATAAGCAAAAAAAAAACATTGTGAGAAGCTTGTCAGGAGGCAGAGGTGGCTCAGTAGGTTAGGACTTTGGGTTACTGATTGAAAGGTCGGTAGTCAAACCAGGCTGTTGGGCCCTTGAGCAGGGCCCTTAACCACATGCTCATTCCAGCCACCTGGGGTGCAGTGCAGGTCCCAAGCCCTGTTAATGGGAAGGTTGAGTCTGGTGTAGAACCTAGGCCGGAATAAAATGCAGCCTTGATTCACTATAATGACTCCCAGAATAAGACGGGCCATCAAACAGTGAAGTGACTCAGTGATCACTGCATTTGCACATGAAGGCATATGATCGCTGTGTTTAACCAATCCATTTAGTGAAACATATGCACACACACACACACACACACTAGGGGGCAGTGAACATACTTGCCTAAAGTGGTTGGCAGCCTTTATCCATAATGCCAAGTGAGTGGTTGGGATTGGTTGCCTTGCTCAAGGGCACTTCAGTCATGTCTTGTCGGTTATTGGGATTCACAAGGTCACAAGGCTGCTTCCCTTACCACAAGTCTACAGCTAGATTCCTTAATTAACTTGAGACAGGAAATACCATAACAGGAAATGTGTAGAAAATTGAGTCTGTAGCCTTGGTGTAACTTTTGGCCTCAAGTGTAAATGAGTAAGATGAGGTTGTGTAATGCTTTAATTGATAGTTCAGGTCAGTGATAAGGTTATCAGTGTTTTCTACCCTTGAATCCGTTTCAGATAATCTCTGATCTTAATGGTCTCCTGTCTAATTGCAATGTAGGATTTACTAACCAGTCTGACCATGAAAGGGGACTGCTCTATTTTAAACAAATTCAGCCCTTCCCAAATGCACACTCCCGAGTGTGTATCCATATGGCAAACATGCATGCGTGATGAAGCTTGCTGAGATTAACATGAAAAAAAAAAAAAATCAGGCTCTTTAATAAAGACCACAACAGTGACAAAAACATCACTGTGCTGAGGAAATGCTGGCCCGGATTGGCCAGAAAATAAAACTGAAGTGTATAAAGACTCAGCGAGAGAGATAGGCATGAATGAAGTTATTAACACAAGGGAGATAGAGGAGAACATAACGACTGAGAGATTTTAGGATACAGTCATTGAATAGACATTAGTACAACTGAGAGAGATAGGAAAAGCGTGTGTGTGTGTGTGTGTGTGTGTGTGTGTGAGAGAGAGAGAGAGAGAGAGAGAGAGAAAAAGAGAGAGAGAATATCTCCCTGCCTGTGATGGTTCATTAACACACCGGTGGGGGACAGGGCAGTGCTCTGTGTGCTTCCAAATCTGATGAAGGGCAACTTTTATAAACCACATAAACATTATACCACATACACACATGTACTAACACGTTTGAGAGTCAATCCAGTCTATTAACAAACACACATTTGCATTTACTTTTACACCATTTGGCAGACGTTCTTCTCCAGAGAGGCTTGAAGCAAAGGATACTACCAGAAATTAGCTGTAGTAAAGAAAACAAGACCAATAAATACCATACTCATTCCATAGCGTACTCATAAATACAATAGTCACTGCTCAATTATGTGTGCTGTCAAAGCAGATGTGTCTTCAGTCTCCGTTTGAAGACAAATAGTGATTCTGCTGTACGGACACCCAGGGGGAATTCATTCCATAACCTTGTTAACCTCTCCGGAGAGCATTCATTCTGTCCATGTTAAAACACTCGAGATGTTTCATTTTTAATGGTTTCCATTAAACAATTTTCCATCCTTGTGTTTTAAATGATTTCACCTATTCTTGGCACAGACTGACCAGAATCTATGCAAAATGTGTAGAAACGCCATTGAAACATGTCATTGGTTGCATGTTTTAGTGAATTATGAAGCTATAGACATCTATAGAAGCTTCATAGGGCCCCCAATACAAACATCTGTAACAGGTGATGGGTCAGGACACTTATGTAAAGTTTAGGGTTTTGCCATTCTCATCTATGTCAGTAGTCTTCAGTCTAGTATAAAAACATTGAGACTGAGAAGATATGATTATTTGTTAGAGTGCTAATCGTTTCTAGTTTGCATAAATGTATATTTCCAGAATCACATTAGAAAAAAATAAATGAAAGTACCCAGTGTACCAAACACCTGTTGCATGCATTATTCACTTTATGCTATATATATATACATATATATATACACACACACACACAGTGGCTTGCAAAAGTATTCATACCCCTTGAACTTTTCCATATGTTGTCACATTACAACCGCAAACATAAATATATTTCATTGGAATTTAATGTGAAAGACCAACACAAAGTGGTCTACAATTGTGAAGTGGAAAGAA
>JAOVVF010000032.1:4965292-4982290 GCA_028565595.1 Duopalatinus emarginatus | reverse complement strand
TGCCCTGGGTGGGGATAGAACCCGTGACCTTCCGGTCACGAGACCGGTTCCCTAACCACTAGGCCACGGCTGCCCCCCATAAAGAGGAACATTACTATAGAATTGGCAAATTCAACTAGTTTAATTTTTTTTGGTAAAAATGAATGGTAAAGTTTTTTTGTATTGATGTTTATTTAACATTTGTGGAAGTCCTGAGTGTCAGAGCTTGCTATAATGGGAAAGACAGAGGACTGTACACTTTCTTTTCCAGTCCGCAAACGATTCTGGGCCCAGTTAAGCCACTTACAGGTCAACTGTGGTAATAGCATATGTATTTAGCAGCTACAATTAAAGTTTGTCATAGCAGACAGACTTTGGGTGACATGTGGCCAACATGTTAAATGTGGTACATTTTGGGCCAGAACTGGCCAACACGTCGCTGACTATATTTTTCTGGTACCTGAATCCGGGTGGTGTTATCGCCTCTCATTCCACTGCAGTACGTGGACTGGATGAATTTAAGTATTTAAGTGTGGATCAGATCTGGTTTCCTTTGCAATATGATGTATTTTTGTCTTAGAGTGGCTGATGAGGGAAGAAATGTTTACAGCTGCTGTAACGTATATAATAATAGGAACTAAACTTGTGTTGTGGACGTTTCGTAGCAGTGACTGTAAAAGAGTTAAAGTTATATCATGTCACATTTTAAATGAAATGAAATATTGTAATCTTGTGCAAATTGTTGTGGCGTTAGAGGCATAGAAGACTTAAGATGTGCTCCACTTAATCTCCTCGACAGCTAGATATAAGCGAGGGTTGAGTTTCGGGTAATTACACATCCTGATGTACACTGAAGTGTCAGAATAGCTAGTACACCAGTCTAATATTGGTAGGTCCCTCACAGGAGCATAGGCCTGCAGAAATGTGGAAATTTCCTATAGGAAATAAATGCCATGCTTCCTGCAGAACAGTTAATTCTGTTGTATTATGAGTTTTAGTATTTTACTTTTTGGCACGTTGGTGCATACTGTACTGAGTAGTTCTGTAACTGTGCACCATTTGCAGAGTAAGTGTGTGCTGAATGGGGGGAAGAAGGGGGTTGTAGACGATCAGTTAATAATACATTGACTTTGTATTAGCAATACATTGGGTTGTATTAGCGATCAGTTAATAATACATTGACAACTTTGTGTGTAGTGGATTTTGTGTGTTTGTGTAGTTGTTAGCACAGAGAGTTAGTGAAGATTTTAGAAATCAATATTAATATGGATTTTATAAATATGTGCCAACATGCATTCGATTTTTAAAGATTTTTCAAATGGAATATAAATAAAATCGTAGAGAATGAATCAGCGCATCCTAATAAAGTAAATAAATATCCTCAGCATGAAGAAGAACAATCGGTTGGCAAAACACACTAATGCTATATGCACACTAGTGCTCTGCTCTGTTGGTGAAGTCATTCTATAGTTATAGTGAAAGCCAGAGTTTGGTTTCTGTGTAGGAGAAATATATAACCCTGATCCATCATCCATCACAGATAATGGACCAGGTCATAGGGGACCAATGTCCAGGGACTGCTCACTCCAATAGGTATAAGAGGCCCGAGACCTCCAAATAATCTACTGAGAATTTAAACATTATACAGATAGACAAATGGCCCCAACTTCCCAACTGGCGACAGACATAATTTAAAATAAATGAAGAAATATTTTCTGTCCCTGGACCCCTGAGCCTATACACTGCCCTTGTGAACACCACAGGGCCCTGGAGTCAGTCCTGGAATGATCTTCTGCAAATATAACATACATTTCCCTAAATATATGAAAATCTAATAAATAATGGAACAATTCTATACCACTTCAAACATCCTTATCTATTCGAGAGGCCTAGGGAGTAGACCGACTTTTTCCTATCTCAGGCACTTGCTATCATGGGAACAGCACATGCAACATGTTGGTATTTCAGTGTTCCAATACACATGTTTTGACATGCTCTGTCAGTGTTCCTGTTGTAAATCCTGTATGAGAATTTATTCATGTACCATGACAATGATTAGACAATTATAAAATTGACCTTAAAACATTTACCCAAGTGGATTTAAGTGGATTTTATTGTCATTTCAACCATATACAATAGTGCATGGTACACAATGAAACCAAACAACGTTCCTCCAGGACAAAGGTGCTACACAATACAACAAACTACACAATAGAATATAAGGTGCGCAAATGAGGCAAGCTATTTTACAATAAATACGCAAGACAATTAATCGTAAGCATTGTACTCTTATTAAGCAGCAAACATACTAATATGATCTAGTTGGACAGTATTTATTAGCGGTGTAAACAGTTTGAATGTGTGTGTGTGTGTGTATAGTCCAGTCACTGATGTGTGTGCATTTGCTCACACCAGACTTTCCTTAAATTTTAATACCACTAATAATGATGAAAATAAAATACAGTGCTATGCTAAAAGTAACTCTACGTAAACTAGTCCTCTATAGGCAAATTTGCCAAATTGCTTGTTGGGTGGAATAATAATAAAAATATATTTAATCAGCGCCTTTCAAGTCACCCAAGAACATGCATAAACAACACACTGAAACAGGTTTTGAGACTAGCTTTGAACTTACAGACGACCAAGCACACAACTCATAAGGAAGACTATTCCACCATTGCGGACCATCAACACTAAAAGCCCTGTCATCCACAAGTATGCAGCTTAAAGGGGGAAACTTCAAACAGGAGCAAAGTAGAGGAAACCTAAAGGAGACCACCAAGATAAGATGGGGCTAGAACATGCACAGCTTGCACTATGTTTCAAGGATCATGTGACGCTAATCATGTATTATCGTTCACATCCATTTGACACCGAGTCATTTTAAATTGAATACAGACAGCACAGACTGCCTCTAATCTGTACGTTACGATGAAGACCACAGTGCAACGGCTCTCACCATGTCCGTCTTATCTGGACTCGTGTTGCGCATCAGCCTCATTGTTGTTACCCTGAGGCACTAATGCAATGGAATCATCTGTAATTGATCTAATTGATTCTTCACCGCTCAATTATGTTCTTGTCATTTCTAATGCATCAGTGATGAACACCCCAGAGAGAGAGAGAGAGAGAGAGAGAGAGAGAAAGTATTATTATAATTCTCCATGACAAAGACAGTAGTCAGGTTGTGATCAGTGCAACACCTTACTCAGCACTCGTTGTATGCCATGGACTCACAGATACAGCTTTAAGGCTTTGTCAGAAGTGCTTCAAGTGAACAGCAAGAAATGTCAGTGCTTCAAAGCAGCAGGAGCTTTGTAGGTGTAAGCTGCCCATGTAAGTGTACAACAAGTGGATACGATACGATGCGATATTTATCGGTCCCACAACAGAGTCCCACAATTTTCAAAAGTACTGTGTAAACGCACCTTCACCATATAGTATGAAGTAAAGTGACCTCTTCATTTAACCCATTCATGCACTGAAACTCACACAAACACACCACACGGGGGCTGTGAATGCACTTGCCCAGAGTGAGGGGCAGCCCCTATCCACAGCACCCAGGTAGCTGTGCCTTGCTCAAGGGCGCTTTAATCATGTCTTGTCGGTGCGGGGATCAAACCGGGGACCTTTCAGTCACAAGGCTGTTTCTGTAACCACAAGCGTACCCATGTATGTCACAACTGGTCAGCTGCAGACGACATGGGCTACATGAATACACATTATACAGGACCGTTAGCATTAGCTACCATATCGTGACTATAATTAAATCAAACATTAAATGTTATTTCTAGGCTGTTGAAGATGTAGGACAGATACAGTGTGTCAGCTGTACATTTTCTCCTACAGTTCCTAATACAGGCAATAATTGGTGCATTGGTAAATTTGTGTGATGCGAGTACTGTTTGTACAGTGAGTCTGAGCTCATCTGTGTGAGTGATCTAAAAACAGACCTGCCTCGGCTGTGTGCACTAATGCATCCAACTCTAGTCATCTCTGTACTACCCAGACAGATGGCTGCTGATGGAGTGGATTGGGGTGGGCTCTGTGCGTATGTCTACATGTTTTTATCCCAACCAAATGTCCCTATAATGATATAAATACATGGAGGAGGATGGTTGGCTTTTGGCTGCTTTTTTAATAAAAGCAGCTCTTATTTAAATAGATAAGGTTAAGGCTAGCTATTTGGCTACAGTGATGTGCAATGAATGTACTGTGTGTGTGTGTGTGTGTGTGTGTGTGTGTGTGGGTGAAAGTTAACTATTTGCCTATTATTCTTGCACACTGAGGAATGCGACCTCCGCATGTAACCCATCCATGGAGTGACACACACACACACTAATGAACGCCAGGGGGCAGTAAACACACCTGCCTAGAGTGGCGGGCAGCCCCAAAGCATGGTGCTAGGAGAGCAGTTGGGAGATTAGCTGCCTTGTACAAGGGCACTTCACGCATGTCCTTTCTGTTACAGGGATCGAACCCGGGACCTTCAGGTCACAAGGCCACGACTGCCCCATGTGTATGTGAGAGTGTGTGTGTGTGTGTGTTACAGGAAACACTGTAATAATAAATAGAAAAACAACTTGCTTTCAGTGGAAAAAAGGATTTGACAAGGGTGACCGCCCTTATATATTTCAAAAAGGATACAAAAAGCATTTTTGTCCAGTCTCTTAATGCAGTGGGTCAACAAGTACCCAAGGTTCTGCTGTGCATTAATGGTGTTGGACTGTTATCTAAATGGTATTCTTTCTCTTCACCAGTGATTACATCATTGAGGAGAAAGATGCCATGCTGCAGAAGAAAGAGAATGAAGGCTTTGGTTTTGTTCTCCGGGGAGCAAAAGGTAAGCATGACCAAAAACCTCCACATATCAACCAGTCCTCAAGTCGCCGCTGCTTTAATGACGCTTTCATCGTAGTAGTAGACAAGCAGTACAACAAAACTACGACCACATATACCGCACAGTTTAATGAAGCCGCTTATCTGCCCAAGCTGCTTGTTACTTGTTTGATTGACACATATACTGTAGTATATAAGACGTGTGTAGCCACGTCTAAAACTAATTTAAATGTGTTTTAGCTTCTAGCTGTGTATCCTCAACTAAACACATACCACAGATACCACAGGACACCTTCAGGGGTCTTGTGAAGTCCATGCCTCGACAGGTCAGAGCTGTTTTGGTGGCTGTTTAGGCAGGTTAATGTAAATGTTCTGGCTGATCGGTGCAGTAGTAGACAGTAGTCAGAGCTCCGGCTTGCTAGATCTGTAAATAATTGGACAGTGGCTTCATTTTAGTTAGTTAGACATTCTATTCCGACACAATAAATCTGCTGGAGTACTGAGCTGAAGTAATGAAACCTGTCACTGTCCAATCTGAATGCATGTCACTAAAGTATATGATGCACATGATTCTGTGGGTAACATGTCGCTACAGGAAGTAGTGAGTTTTCAAGAACAGCAACAGATTTCTTCACACTCTCACAAGGTGACATTTGGATACGAAGTCTCTGAGACTCCTGAGACCTGATTCCCACAGGAGGAAGAGAAAAATAACCGCGATTCCTCCCACAAGACGGCATTGCACAGGGGCACACGAGACAGGAGTGACTTTTTTTTTTATCTAGGAGAAAAGAGAGAATCATATTTCCAACATGTGAGAACACACATAAATATATTCTATTTTTAATTATTAGCATCCTACAAACTAGGCAAATACACAAATTCTCAGGTTAGGGGTATGGAAATATATATGTGTGTTGCATAGGTATAACAGCACATACTTACTGACCACTTTACTAGACACCAAGTATAAACAGTCGGTTTTCAAAGTTGATGTGTTGGAAGCAGAGAAAAATGGGCAAGTGTAAAGATATGAATGACTCTGACAAGGACCAAATTGTGATGACTAGAGGACTGGGTCACATGTGGTATATCTTATAAGTATTAATTTGATCTTAAAATTGTCATACATAAAAATTCACATCAAAATACTTTATTTGTAGAAGAGTTTTATTTGCATAGAATAACGCAGATATTTATCCTGTTTTACGAATGGGTCAAATAAATTACATAATTAAAGCATGTAATTTAAAAAACTGTGACTTGTCCTGATTTTTACTTATGTGACAGATAAAATGCTTCTGTTTCAATAACAACAAATAATACATTATGTAAAGTCTATAAATAATTGAAATAAAAATTGCTTTAAAAATTGAATATGCAAATGGAAAATATCTAGGTCAACTATCTGCACAGAATTTTTGGGACAAGTTAGGCTGTACAAGACAGAGATTTTATATAATTGATGTAATAAATAATGGCAGTGTTAACCCTTCTTGAGGACCTGACAAATTGAGCACTGGAGAACACGCACCCTGCAAGACCACTCTGGTTTTCTATCTTATAGTGATTAAATGGCTCCTAAGCCGATATGAAAACCACTTTCAATAAGCCTATGCAACCAGCTAGTGACCATTCTGGACAAAGTGCTGTAATTGGTCTATATAGAGCTCTCGTTGCCTTGAGGTTTCTGGCTACATTTCTGCTATTGACTGCACTTCTCTTAGTCCATCAATTTCAGACTAATTTGTCGTTATTGAGCCATATTTATTGGTGTGAGCTAGATGGTGTGATATTAATATAGTAGCAGAGAAACTGGCTTATGTGTGGTCAGTTTGATGAAACTGTGACAGGACAAGACTGTTGTGTGTAAAAGTCTCAGGGGATCTACCGTTCCAGGAATACTCAAATTGGCCTGTCCTGATGTTTGATTTGAACATTAACTGGAGGTCCAGATGTGTATCTGCATGGTTTTATGTGTTGAGCTGCTGCAACGTGACATATTCAGGTGTACAGATGCTCCTAGTTAATTGGAAAGTGGGTGTAGATTAGTCAGCAGTGCACTGTTTTACAAGACATGGATAGTCAGGTTGTGTTGATATAAAAGGTTTATAGAGCAGGCTTGGGCAAGGAGCCATCAGAAGAGGAGTTCGGAGAACTTGAGAAGGCAGCACTATCCACCACTTGGGCACAAGGCCACTAAATGGTAAAGAAGGATATGCCAGGTGTCCTGTATGTACGATCTCCTACAGGGCCCTCTGAAAGGTCCTGCAGTAGTCATACCTCTTAGAATATAACCAAAGCTAAGAGAGTATGTGTGTAGATGTGTGTGCCCTGTCTTTGTGGTGCTATCATCATTGGTAGGTGGTATGAGTTCCCATAGCCATCTGTTACACACATGGTGTCATGTTTTCCATTCTCTCCCTCTCTCGTTTTCTCTGTTAGCTAACCATTGCCTCAGACTGTCCCATCTTAATTATACTCAACACAGGCTGGATGTACTGAGCCTCAACAATGCCCCAAACATCAGGACCATTGCTATAGCAACATGAACGGAATGTGTGTGTGTGTGTATATATATATACACTAGATTCCCAGAGGCTGCTGCAACTGAACTACTATTAAATATCTTTTGTGTGTGTGTGTGTGTGTGTGTGTGTGTGTGTGTGTGTGTAGCGGAGACACCCATTGAAGAGTTTACCCCCACGCCTGCTTTCCCTGCACTGCAATACCTGGAGTCTGTTGACGTGGAGGGCGTGGCCTGGAGGGCGGGGCTAAGGACAGGTGACTTCCTCATCGAGGTAAGGTTTTGATTAATAATTCGATATCTTTCTTCTTATGAAAGCCTCATGGATGAGGAAGCTGTTTGCGACCTGACAGCTGACAGAAAATAGAAATACATCCAAGATTGTAAGAACATTCCTCTGGATGTTGCAGGTGAACGGGGTGAACGTCGTGAAGGTCGGCCATAAGCAGGTGGTGTCTCTTATCCGGCAAGGTGGAAGCAATCTGCTGATGAAAGTGGTGTCGGTGTCACGCAAACCAGAAACCGAGGACGTGGTCAGGAAAAAGGGTGAGACTCAATGCTACCATTCTTGTGCGTGTGCTGCTTAGGACGTTATTAGTGTGAGTACATGTAAATAAAATAAAATAAAATACCTTCTTACACTGGATCTATATAGTCACAACACCCATCACTGTAGTTTAGTCACTACCAGGCATGCCTGTCTTGAGTTTACTGCTGGTTGTCATGGTTTCACTAACAGCAGCCAGCTCATCTAGTGAATGTCTTCAGATGCATGAGGATAGGATAGAATGTATGCAGCAACACTCACAGTATTATCTGTATATCTTCATAATAAGGATGTGCATAAATAAAAGTAAACATTTGAATTGTAATTAATAAGCTTGATAGGCTACGTGCCAACATCACATGACATAAAGTGGTTTTATTTTCATTATTTTCATACATCATACAGATTTGTCCTTACCATGTCTGTAGACATAAATAAAATCACATGAATAGTAATCATTTTCATGCAGTATGTAGTACCCGGACAGTAAGCATGTTTGGGTTGAATGGCTACGTATGAGGGTCGTGAAATAATCCTGATAGTCACATCTATGATGTAGATTTACACCAAGTTCAAACCTAGCAGTTGTTTAATAGCAATGAACACCTACATATACAGGTCTTTATATCACCTACATATACAGGTGATTACAGTATATAACCATTTTAGCCATTACATTAAAACCATTCACTAAATGGTGACGCAGATATATTATTATTGTTATTATTCAGGACTTGGTCATTGTTGAAGGAGGCTAAAGCTCATGAAATTTAGTAGACACATTAGGGAAAAAGGCTTGACCCCAGGTGTGTCCCGTAGACTGTTTTGTGATTGGCATATAGTTTTACATACACAGACCAAACTCTGTAGACATGTTCATCTACCCTGGACAAACAAATCAGTCATGCACGACAGGAAGTGATGCATTTTGGATTTTGTGCATTTTTGACCCATTCCTCCTAGACAGTTTGGATTCAAATCAAATTTACTATACATTTTGATTTATTACGTGATGTTAAAATTGGGAAACGATAACTTTATATGTATCGCTTTACAAAAAGAAAAGAGTCGTAAACTCACTGTGCGTTGCTTCACTATGACTCAACCTTTATAAGTTATTGGTTGTGATGGTTATGATGATATCCAAATGCCGTTGTATAGTCCCACCATCTGGTAACACAAAGAGTAGCTTTTGCTAGTTTAGTTGGTTCATCTGTATTTATTTCAGATTTGGTGAACATGAAGTCATAGGTGTCCTGATTTTATATTGTAAAGCAATTTGTGATATGTTGAACGGTGTATCTATATGGGAAAAGGGTGTTGTGAATTTGTTGTGTCGAACCAATCAAATGAATAAGTTATAGCCTGGAGGTTGATCTAGAGGTGCCTACATCATGAGGTACTCTTTAAGACACATTTGGACAACTGTTACCTCCGTATTAATAAAGTTGTTAGTTTACCGATGTTGGGATGCATTTGAAATCTCTTTTAAATTTACATTTACATTTATGGCATTTAGCAGACACTCTTATCCAGAGCGACTTACAAGGTTACTGGTATTACAGGAAGGCCAACGTAGTGTTAGGAATCTTGCCCAAGGACCCTTATTGGTGTAGCACAGGTCTCTCACATGGGAGCCAATGATGTTACCACTGTACCACACTTACCACACCACAATGTGGTTTGTCATTTTGGTGATATTGCTGGAGGTACAAGAGGCTGCCATTGCCACAATTATTCAATGCCAATACCAATTTGGTTAGCTGTATGTGTACAAACAAGTTACCAATGAAAACATGAGCCACTTTTCTGGCCACTTTGTCACATGATGTGCATAACTGCCAGCAGGTAAGCAAGGTCAGATAACGGTATAAATACAAGTGGGATTTAATGATAGTATAGGCACTGCTGTTCGTAGGTGTGTTGGTGTGGGCAGGGCTACTCTGGTGCTGCTTAGGGCAAAGAACAAGCTTGCCTCTCTGTGAGTTAGCATAATGGATACAACTGATCAAAAGACAAAGAGTAAGCAATCCCATGAAGGACTGTAGTACTTGAATCACACAGAGGAGCAGGACGGAGGAGTGACAGTGTTGCCTAACAAGTGTCATGTTGAAAGGGAGATTTGAATTGATGAGTGATGAGGTCTTTTCTCTTGTAGCAACCAAGATGACTCAGCACGCCTTATCCATATGTATACACACACGCTGTTACTGACATAGTTTTATTACCATCACCCCCTTCCACTTCATTTTTTTTTTCCACAGTCCCTGTACAGCTATGCTCAGTTAGTGCAGTGTGTGACAGCTTTAATGTTATTTCATAACGTGAGAATGGAAAATGTGCCATTATTGTTTGATGGTTTAGAGTCAGACACTGTAGTGGTTTTGCGTCCTCCCTCCGTCGATGGGACTGTATCTACACAATAATCTATTCCGTATCCATGTAAACCGTCCACCATTTCCTCTGCAACTCCCACACACTTCTGACCCGTCTCTGACCTGTGCGTGTTTGTAAAGCCAGACAGAACAAAATAACCAATAACGTTACCGGCACCAGGTAATTTTTAGATTTAACTTTTTTATTCTGTCAGTATTTTACTTATATTATACTGTCATGATTAGTTTGATCGTGCTTCATTTCCACACAGTTGCACTATAATCATTTGTGAATATATAATAGGTTCCCTTCTGAAAATGTGCCTGAGTAATGGCATGACACTTGGCTTATTTTTACTCCACAGTAAATGTAAAAAAACAACACACATATTTTTTATACTATATGTGCGTATATACTATATATAAGTCAAAAAGCAGCTTCACTGTACCTCTAATATTGTGCACATTTATTGACGTTTAGATTGCAGATACGTTTGTGTACATCTGACTACAAAGCAGACGATTAAGACAACATACACATGCTATCAATTTAAGTTTTATAATTACTTTCCACTCTTTGTCATTGCTTATGTCTCACACAGCCACAAACACACACACACAGCGATTCTCGCAGTTTAGCTGCATCAACCCAGGCCTTGCTCCTGCCAGAGTTGCCATGGTTACTACAATGAACGTTTGAATTAAGCATTGCATCAAGCTTGGTATTTCTCTCTCTCTCTCCCTCTCTCTCTCTCTCTCTTTTTTTTTTTACTTACTTCTACTTTCCTCCTTTCTCTTCCGTCTCTCTGTTCGATGAGGTTTCGGTTACAGCGAATAAGGAGTGGAGAAACGAAGGCATCTTTTCTTCTGGAACTTTGTATCCATTTTCTTATAGTTCTCTGCGTCTTGTCTAGCTTTGCCTTATTAGGGCTGTGTGTAGAGCGCAGTGTTGGCAGTGTTACCTCAGCATGAGCATTGAGCTAAAGGCACATTCAGCGCAGAGAGAGGCAATGGGAGCGTCCAGAGGAACGAAGGAGCGAGAGAAGAGGAGTGACGAACAGGCAGAATGAAGGGATGTAAAAAGAGGAGTGTGTCTGTGTGCAGTTGGAATGAGAGAAAGGTGGGAGATGGAATGGCTACCAGGTAGACTCACACAAGGGGCCTAGCTGAGTGACCCGTGTCGTGTGTGTGTGTGTGCATGTGTGTGTGTGTGCGTACGGGTTTAAGAGAGAAAAAGACATGAAGAAGTTTGCGTCAGAGCGCACTATGAATAAGGTGACACGGCCGCAGAAGGTGTCAAGTCTGACCGAGCCGAGCGAGATGAAGGTGCACAAGAAGCGTTGGCAGATGCAGGTAGGAAACAGGTGGGTGGCAATGCGCCACTACTCCTCATCCTCTCCCTGCCTTTCATCCACAGCACCACCACCACCCAAGAGAGCGCCCAGCACCACGCTCACACCAAGGTCCAAGAGCATGACTGCTGAGCTTGAGGAGCTGGGTAAGACACACATACACATATGCAGACATGCATGCAAGTATACATTCATATTTATGCACCTGATCTCTAGCGATATGCATCTTTATCCATCTGCTTTTCTTTATTTCTCTCTTCTCCCGTCACTCTCCTCATTCTCTCTCGCTGTTGTTTGCATGCTACACTGTGTCATCTTTCTCCCTCTGCCATTTGGACTGTTCATAACATCAGCTGTCTTTTCCACTCAATCTGTCCCACTGTTCTAACATACACATAAAGACAGACACACACAGACATTCTTTGACAAAAAAAGTAATGAAAACATAACAATATGTATGAATGTACCACTAATAGGATGTCATGCTGCTGTCTGTTGTTTAAAATAATTTTAGTTCAAAACGAAGAGATTTCATAAATAGTTGAGACCAAAATGGTAGACTTCCCTTGACACCCAAAACACACATCTACATGTACAGGTGTGATATTTAATTCACATGGTTGTACATGGTTGTAGATGGTGTTGCCAAGGTCTAAGTACAGTTACAATTAACTTTCAGCTATCACTGCTCTACTTCATGCAGCCTTTCCTGGTTTGACATACACTTGGTTTGGTTTGCATGATGTAATTGGTCTGCACATGTTACTAGCTGCCCTCAAGTTCTTCTAGAAAAAAAACATCTGAAACATTTTTTATTACAGTTTTCTGCAATTATGACCCATTAGGTTTATGTCACACACTCCGCTGTGATACTGAACATATTGACTGTTGTGAGAATTTAACAGAATGGTGTTTTTGTTTATTCCATGTTAAGCATCTGCAAGGAGGAGGCGAGGAGGTGAGCTACTATAATTTCTGACATTTCTGGCATCACTCAAGAAATGACTTATGTTTATATATCAATCTTGTATATGAATCTTATAGGATGCATGAAAGACTGCCAATTACTGTGCAGCACTTATAACACTTGAACATGTTTAATAATCAATGTGATGTTGGCTGGCATGAATATTGCTGTAATATGTATGTCTGTATGTGTTTATACTTTGGTGTGTGTGGGTGTGTGTATGTGCATGCATTTGTACAGAAAGGCTAGATGAAATCTTGGCCTCTCAGGAGTCAGCAATGAGGCCACAAGTGGAGGCAGATTACAGAGTAGCCACAGTGAAGCAACGACCGACCAGCCGCCGAATTACACCAGCAGAAATCAGTGTGAGATACTATACAGACGTTGGCCGTTATACTACCTAGCCTTTTTTCCCTCACTTATCATCGTACACACTAGATTGGTTCGTTTTTCACAACAACTTTATGTTTATGTGTGCACGTGTAGTCTCTTTTTGAGCGGCAAGGTCTTGCTCTCCGTGGTCCTCTTCACCCAGCGCTGGAAAAAGCTCACATTCAGCTCCCTAAAGGCATGTCCAGAACCAAGTCCTTCGGTAATTTTTCCTCTTTTATGAAATAGATTTTTTTTACTTTTACTGTGCGGATTTTTTTGCCATTTTGTTCTTCTTTGTCTCTAAAGGAGCTACTGAGGAGGACCGACTGTCTGCCCTGGCGGCAGAGCACAGGTTTCCACGGAGCTCCTCGATGACAGACACCCTGAGAGACAGTCACAGCATTCCTCCTCCACCTCAAACAGCACCACCTCCTCCACCCTCAGTCTACTACCTGGACATGGGTCCACCTCCACCTTTCTGCCCACCCCCTCCTCCAAGCCGAGTTCATGACCCCAGCCGATCGAGTTTTAAGCCAGGTTCTGAACCCCGACTACATGGCCTACCGCAGACCATGTCCGCTGAGCTATATGAACCCCCACGCCACATTGCCCACATAGACAGACAGAAGAAAGCCCGTTCCATGATTCTCCTGCATGACTCATCTCACCATCCTGTAGAGCCCACCGACATCCAACGGCCTGGCCCAGCCTCCACTCCACCAGAGAGAATCAAGCGTAAAGGACGTGTAATTGACAACCCTTATGCTAATGTGGGCCAGTTCAGCATGGGCCTGTACACCCCACCACCCAGCAAGCCCCAGCGCAGGAAAAGCCCACTAGTAAAGCAACTGCAGGTCGAGGATGCCCAAGAGCGAGCCTCCCTGGCACTGGCTTCAGTCCACTCTAGAGAGCATTCACCCACAGGCAGACTAGCAGCTCACCATACTAGCAGGGCAGATTACTACCAGCAGCAGCTACTACAGGAGCGCAGTCGATCTCAGGCTGAGGGTCTGCTGCAGGGCAAAGGACATTTTGCTGCTGCAATTGCTGGTGCCGTTAAGGACAGGGAGCAGCGTCTTGAGGACAGACGAAAATCCACAGTCTTCCTGTCTGTGGGCACCATGGAAGGCAGCTCAGCCCCACCACTGGAATCCCCCTTACTCACTCAGTCTCATTCTGTTGACGAACGCCTGCTCACCAGTGAACTTGGGCAGCTGCCTCCACCCGCCCTGGCCCTGCGACCCTCTCCAAGTGGCACAACTTTCATCCATCCACTGACAGGGAAGCCCCTTGACCCCAATTCCCCTTTGGCACTTGCGCTGGCCGCAAGGGAACGGGCTTTAACTTCCCAGAGCCAATCCCCTGCTAGCAGCCCTGAGCCTAGGACTAAGCATGAGGCTGCTGGTGGGGTGCTGTTCATGGACACCCAGACCAAAGAGGCTGAGGGCGAAAGGGATCTTGGGTCACTCTCCTTTTCCCCTGGAGAAAAAAGGAGCTACACATCCACCCACAAGATCTCATGGGGGACACCAAAAACCACAAGAAAAGAAACAGAGATGGGAACAGAGAAGAAAGAGGAGAAGAAAGCAGAAGACAAAAAGAGCATGATTATAAGTATAATGGACACATCGCAGCATAAGACTGCTGGGCTTATTATGGTTCATGCAACCAGTAATGGACAGGCAGTAGGACTGGGCTCAGAACATGTCTCCCCTCCTCCCAAAGGCATCCTTTCCGAGAGTTCAAAGCCTACATTAGCTGAAATCAAACGGACCAAGTCTCCCAGCCCAGAAGCACCCTCCACACCAACTCCAGCCTCTGCCACACCATCAACCCCCCAAGCACCTACTAGTCCTTCCTCAGATAAAACACCCCAGGCATCATCTAGCCCATCTTCAGATAAAACCCTTGCCCAGGGAAGCTCAGAGGAAGATGTGGAGCCCTACTCTGTTTCCTTACCACCTGCCATGCTGTCCTCTAGTGATGAGGAGACACGGGAGGAATTGCGCAAAATTGGTGTGGTTCCACCACCAGATGAATTTGCAAATGGTCTCCCAGTGAAGGCACCTGCAGCTTCTGCTACAACTGCAACAGGCAAGATAGTGACCCCATCCTCAGTCCAAGGCCCTGCTTCTACACCTGCAGCCGCTACAGCAGCACAGGCCCCTGCCACCAGCGGCCCACCAGCAGCCTCAGGGAAGCCATCTGAGCCCCACCTGGGCCCAGAGTCTGCTGCTGACTCTGGAGTAGAGGAGGTGGACACTCGCAGCTCCAGCGATCACCACCTGGAGACCACGAGTACCATCTCCACTGTCTCCAGTATGTCCACCCTATCCTCAGAGAGTGGCGAGCCCACTGACACCTACACGTCCCATGCCGACGGCCAGACCTTCATCCTTGATAAGCCGCCAGTGCCTCCAAAGCCAAAGCTCAAGTCTCAGCTCAGCAAGGGCCCAGTTACGTTCAGGGACCCCCTGCTTAAACAGTCCTCGGATAGTGAGCTGCTTTCACAGCAGCATGCAGCAGCACTGGCTGCTGCCACGGGGACCTCGGGCCCAAATAGACCCCGCTACCTCTTCCACAGACGCTCCAAGCTATGGGGGGACCCTATAGAACCCCGTCCGCTTGCAGGTGCAGAGGAAGGCAAACCCACTGTGATAAGTGAGCTCAGCTCCAGACTACAGCAGCTCAACAAGGATACATGCTCACTTGGTGAAGAGCCACTCATAGGCTCACTCGACCCTGGACGCAAGTCACCTGTGGCCGGTGCCAGGTGAGTAGTGATCTTAATAATACAGAGCTGAAATTCACACTGATCACTTGGTATACATATATACATACATATATATATATGTGTGTGTGTGTGTGTGTATATATATATATATATATATATATATATATATATATTTCTTTTTATTTTTTCCCTGAAGCATTCCCATGAACATCCTGCAACCCGCTAGATATTACATCAATGTACAGCAACGATTTGTGTGAAAAATCAAACACATTTTCTTTGTTTAAGCCATTCTAATAGTTATGGTGGTATTTATCATTTAAACAAGAAGTGTGAGGGTTAATTTAATATTTTGTGTAAATACATTTTTGTGATTGTAATGCTTATTAAATATGAATTACATTTAACTGCAAGACTTGAATGGACTTTGACTGGACAATTCCTCATGACCAGGAGTGGAAAATGAAAAAATGAAGTGCCAAAATCTTAATCAATTTAAAGTAGAAGTATTCAGCTAAAAAGTAACTAACATGATAGTCAATATATACCATTAAAATAAAAACAGTTAGAACTTATTCACGTTATTCAGTCTTTAAGTTTGCTGAGGACAAATACGATTTGCTGTCCCTTTCAAACCTTTCTGAAAGAAACCAGGCTGACTTAGTTAATATAGCCAGTTAGTGATTACAAATTATTATACCATGCCTTAACATGCTTTTTCAAATGAAATGAAGTGTCTTCTATTCTTACTAGAGTAAGCAGTATTACAGTGTACATATTAGCATGCACATAGAAAGCTGAAGCACTAACTACACCGTGTAGCATAATAATGTAACAGCAAGTAACGCATAGGCATTGGAATTTCTTTTTTTTTTTCTACATCGATTGATTTAATTGCTCAAATGCTTAACTGTAAATATAATGCATGAACCTTTTTATTTAGACATATAGAGTACAGTTCATTGATTTGTAAAATACTCTTGGCTGTATATCAGAGACTATTAGACCTTTGAGAATTGTAATGATACTTTGTATGTAAGTATGCTGTTTTTCCTGCAAATGTAATTCAGCAAGAATACAAATATTAAAATTGTAAAACACTCAAATAAAATATAAGAACCCAAAAATAATATTTACATAAAGTAAAGTACAGTACAGCATAGTAAAGTACTCATGACATCTGGCTTTCAGTAAGCGATAATACCCAGTGCTGTGTTTTAATATAATATTTATATATACAGTACTGTGCAAAAGTCTTAGGCACCCTATATTGTGTTTAGTACAACTTTTGTTATAGACATTTATT
>JAOVVF010000032.1:4953133-4964561 GCA_028565595.1 Duopalatinus emarginatus | reverse complement strand
CTTAGGCACCCTATATTGTGTTTAGTACAACTTTTGTTATAGACATTTATTTTATGAGTTCTGCATTATTGAGTCAGCACAAAACATTTTAGATTTCCAAAAATTATAAATAATAATAATAATATTAATTGTTATTATTATTATTATGTTACAGATTATGTTATTATGTTTCACATACTAAAAACTTCTTTACAGCATTTCTTTGTATGTGCCTAAGACTTTTACACAGTACTGTGTATATATATATATATATTTTAGGGCACTTCAGCAGACATTACTTTGAATACAGTCATGTTAAATGATTATGTTCAGTTTGTTTATAACTAAGTTATATGAAATAGCTAAATTCTTTTTACCTATGTATGTATTTGTTTATTTATTTTATATTTAAGTATCTTGTTTCTATAGTCACATCCACACACTGTAGTCATATGCCACAAACACAAGTGTTCCACTGTCATTTCATAAAGCCCAACCTATAGTGTGCTGACGAGTGTGAATCAAGTATAAAGATTTTTCTGTCCTACTGGTACTCTTACAGCATTACTGTGTGCATTTATAGAAATGACGTGCCCATTCCATGAGGCATATACAATTTTTATATGTTTTAACATTGAATATTGTTGTATCAATACGATATGGTTAAATCTTAAATCTATAACACTGGAAACACTGGTGGGAGATTTTTCTTTGTTTTGTATTTTGCATCTGTGTTGCATTTGTATTGTTGTTTTAGCACTGCTACTATTGCTCATTTCCTATGCAGCTTTTTAGTAGAATAGAACTGAAAAGGTGTCTTAACTGTTACTGTGCCTTGTGGCCATCTAGGTATAAAATGTGACAGATGAAGAATTACAGCTTACATTTTAGCACTGATGCTTTTTTTTGGCTGGTATCTTATCAAAGATCTGTGGATTCTCATTTGTTATTTAATATTGCCTACTTTTTAGTGATGTTAGCACATCAGAATCACTCTGATCCATTGTCTGTAAGGCACAACTGCTGCTTTAAAAGCAGACATTCCAAAAATTCGCATTTATTATATTTGCATTTATTATACAAAAACCCAGTTTCGACATAACACACTCACTAATGTTCAAACTATACTATGCTCTAGTGGCATTTAGTGGTTCTCAGCCAGTGTCCACTCACGATTAACCTCTCGCTATATATGTCCTGTGTGTGTGTGTGTGTGTATGTATATATATATATATATATATATATATATTGCTGCATCTGTGCTTTTCTTATAGCACTGTCTGCATTTGCTTCCTCGTTTACTATTCCTACTGGCTGTTTTATACAGGGCCATAGTGCATAAGACACCAGGCTGAATTTAGACTACACACCAACAACACGTCTTTGTGACCTGGTGTTATATAAATAATTCCGACGTTACTAATGGATTTACTGGATTTAGTGCTGTTCACCGTGAGACATAAATTTCAACCTAAAAAGAATCACTATGCATTGTGGTGCAGAAGTAATAGGGAATATGGGTTGTATACTGGATTTATGGTCAACTATGGACAATAATATAGTGCGCTATTCAAAGAATATAATTTTGAGAATATGGGCAACACTTCAAACTGGCTGCACTCTCTCTGTTGAAGAGGAAACTATTTCAGACACAGCATGTGCTAATGACTTTTGACTCTTGGCTGTAGATCTGAAATTTAACCTTCTCAATATTGCAATCGTCAAACCAACACAAATACGTTATTGGGTTTTCTTTTTATGTGGTGTGCTAACATTACAGAGTGACTCATGCTTCTCATGATACAATATACCCTAATGTTCAAATTGTTTTATTTCACTGAAAAGTTTGGAGCTTCAGCAGTGTTTCAACGCATGACAGTTGCTGGTAAGTTACAGAGACGTGATTGTCTGTAGCTGCAGAATCTGTAGACCACCAGTGTCGGACCAGCACAGATCCTCTGTAGAAACTAATTCACTAATTCAATACATGCAACAGTTAAGAGGAAAATATGTGTATTTTTTTTTTTAAGCACGACCTATGTTGTTTCTGTTAATATGCTGAAATTCAACTGAAGCCCTTTATATTTCTACAGATGTGACAAGGACATGGAAGAGACTAAACCTTAGCTTTTAGCCAATAGGGTAAATCCAACCTCATTATTATTCTTTTTTTTTTTTTTTCATTTCAAATAACCTATCCACTAATCTTACATTATTGAAATAACCCCTGCTGTGATTTAAGTAATCATGTCCTCCAGGTCTCTGCTGCCTCCTCGCCACTCCAACACACGAATCATGATGGTGTACATAAGATAAAAAGTGTGCACTTATGATGCACTTTTACTGTCAATATCTTTTGTGGATTTGTGGATACTGAACGAAGGAAAAAAGGATAGGTAGTAGATGCTCTTCTACCGTCCCTCACTGTGGGGTGTGTACATGGTAACAGAGCACCTGAAGGCGTGTGTATTAATCACCCTGTGATCTTTCCTGAGTGATTCTGACTTCTTCTACTTCATCAAAACTCTAACCTTGACTACTTGTTCTACCATTTAAAAACTTAACCTCGATCGGTGTTAATAAAATGCCGTGTACAAATATAATCTGCACCTGTGATGTCAGACACATGTAGGTAAATTCTGTGATATCTCCTCTTCCTCAGGATCAGTCAGTTATTTCTTTACTGTATAGGCAGTGTTCCTGTAATGTAACTCTGTCCCAGTTCTCTTTGCTACTCACTCACTCATATCTAGCACATGCTTGCTCACGGTGGGATTTGGGATACGTTTTGTATTCATGTTGAACGCCGACCTGCAGCTCTTTGAATCATTCTTAATTCTCCTACTGTCACCGCTCGAGCTTCTCTGGAAAAAAATGCTGCTCTCATATCTGTACTATGCCTTGTACATTTATTTGTTAGTATGCCTTCTTTTTTATCACAATGGCACCTGGCCCTAGACGCACATGGAAAAAAAAGTATATTCATTCTAGTCATGTGATATAAACAACTTAGCCAGACCATATCACAGAATTGTCAGTGAGAAGCTGAAGTCTGGGGCCAGCTGCTGATTCGTCTCATGGCTTTTTATTTGGTTGACATTTTTAATGTGAAGTGCTTGTCTGGTTCTGCTCTCTCATGGACTGATGCTAACCAATCGCTCTTTGTTTGTCATTGCCTCTGTCTCACTCTCTTTTTGTCTTTCTCTCTCTCTTTCCCTCTCTCTCTCCTCACTCACTCTCTCTCTCTCTCTCTCTCTCTTTGCATGCCACGCTGCTCTGTCTAGAACTGAATCTGAGGCTAAGCCCCGGAGGGCCGGGCACCTGTGTAAGTGCGCATGCATCATCTCATCTTCCTCTTTTTCTTTCTCTAGCCCTTGGTGGCCTACCTTTATCTGAACTCCTCCTTTTTCTCCACCCATAGGTCTCACTGGCTACTCACCTCACGTCATCCGACATGTTCATGTCTACTTTCACAATTCGGAAAAAAATGCCTCAGAGGCTGAGCTCTGTGATTACGGATAAATAAGCAATGTCGCAGCTTCTCGTTGTGATTAGTGGCCACATTGTACTTAACGCTTGGTCCTTCAAGATCATTAGACAAACTGGAGAAGCAGCTACATTTCAGAATGATCAATAAGGTGTTCAGTAACAACAGACGGACAGTACACGCATGTTGTGATTAGTCATAAGTAGGCCACATTTTTTGTGTGACAGTTACAGACTCACTTTATTTATTCGAGGACCGTGTGTTCAGTAATATGAAGGCTGAGCTTGCCGTCCTCCTCCTCCTACTCCTCCTCCTACTCTTCTTTGCTTTCTCTCTCTCTCTCTCTCTCTCTCTCTCTCTCTCTCTCTCTCTCTTTCTAGGCTTTATCCTTAGTCAGACAGACAGGTCTGTGGGCTGCTCAGCTGATGCATGTCATGTTTGCTAGATTGACTCAAAAAAAGACAAAAGAACCGAATTTCAATTATTAATATGTCATGCAAATAACAGTTTGCATTTTAAATAAGTTTTATAAAATTTATTTAATGTGCATTATTTATTCACATGCATCCTTATGT
Source organism: Duopalatinus emarginatus (assembly GCA_028565595.1). Taxonomy (NCBI): domain Eukaryota; kingdom Metazoa; phylum Chordata; class Actinopteri; order Siluriformes; family Pimelodidae; genus Duopalatinus; species Duopalatinus emarginatus. The sequence goes on along the minus strand of JAOVVF010000032.1, from coordinate 4,960,520 downwards.
CCCTTTTAAAAATAAATTTTCAGAGTTTTTCTTTTTTAAAAAAAAAAAAAAAAAAAAAGATTTGTAAAATAACTGCTTTAATACTTAACACATTTAAATTCAGATCCTTTTGTCTCTTTTCATACAGCATAAACATATTTTCATGTGTAGATGATGCACTGAGTTGCCAGCTTATTCATTCTCATTGGCCACACTCACGCTTTTTGACCATTTTATCAGGTCCCACATCTCATCTATAACATTGTGATCTAATCAGTATAAAGTTGTACATCTTAGTTGTATGGAAATAATATAATAAGTTACTTTAATTTTAATAAAATGATTGATGGAGTATTAAATAAAGGATATCAGTATAGAGAAGAAGCATCTGAATGAATTCCACCTAAATATTTAACATTAATATTTTATTCTGTAGAAAAGATTAATCTGACCTCTGAAATCAATCAAACAATGCGTGATTGTTCAAGCACTAATAAGCATTTAAAAGTCAGTGTTTGCAGGTTTACTATTAAAGAGCATCGAAAATAGTTTTAATTGTCTTTTAAAGGGGTGAGAGTCAATCTATCATCAGCCTTAGGAGCATAAATGGAGACAGTAAATATATATATATTTTTTTTTTTTGCTGGGCATTCAGTTTTCAATATTCTTGGCATTTCCAAAGTGACTCACACTTCTTGTTCCGGACTCTGTAGTAGCCTTGCTTGTATTGCAGCTAAACGCATTAATAAAACATCACACTAACACAGTATTAATGCGTTTACCGTGTCTCTGGCTAATTTAATTAAGTGTTGCTGACCTTAAAATAACTGTTTTGACTCATGAGTCATACATGGAGGTTGTTGCATGCTGCAGGAAGGAGCCACTACAATAGAAGAAAATGTATAAACTTATAAACTTCACAAAATCCTAATTTTTCCTTTTTATCCCATTTCTCTATCTTTTAGACTCTTCAGCAGTCTAGGAGAGCTTCACACCATCTCTCAGCGAAGTTATGGCACCACATACACCATCCGACCAGGCAGCCGTTACCCAATGACCCGTCGGACACCCAGCCCTGGCTCTGCTTCCCCAGATCGTTCAGATCCACTCGGACCCATCCGAGGCTTCGGCCTGGCTACCTCGCCCACCGCGGCCCCCACCATCCTAAAATCCTCCAGCCTCAGCCTGCCCCATGAGCCAAAGGAGGTGCGCTTTGTCATGAGGAGCTCCAGCGCCAGGAGTCGCTCTCCCTCACCTGGACATTCCCCTGGCGTGCCCTCACCACTCCTTACACTGCGCCCCTTCCACCAGAAACCCCTGCACCTGTGGAACAAGTACGATGTGGGTGACTGGCTTGCCAGCATTAATCTGGCTGAGCACCGTGAGCGCTTCCAGGAGCACGAGATTGAGGGATCCCATCTCCCAGCCCTCACGAAAGAAGACTTTGCCGAGCTGGGTGTGACACGTGTAGGCCATCGTATGAACATTGAGCGTGCCCTAAAGCAGCTACTGGACAGGTGACCCCTCACCCCGCTCTGTCTGTAGCTATTCTCATCACTAAAGTTCTTTATATGTTTTTGTTGTTTTTATAACAGATTTTCATTTTCAGTTATTATCATGAAAGTAAGCCCAACTTATTTAGTAGCAAATTTGCCCCAAATCCCTCCCCATCACCCCATCAGCAGCCAGCTGGACAAGTTGTAACAGGGCTGTCGGTCATTATAGTGAAAGGTTAACTTGCATTATTTAGTTTTCTCTCCTCTTCAACCATCTCCTATACCCTTGCCCTTCTGGGAATAAAAAAAACCCCTAGCTACCCTATTTCTTACAACATGAAAGAAAGGATGATGTTGAATGAGAGAGGTCAAGTTCTCACTCTCACTCAGTCATTATCTAAGCCGTTTATCCTACTACTAGGTCATAGGGGTGCTTCAGCCTACCCCAGTATTCCCACTTGGCAAAAGGCAGGGAAACACCCTGGACGGGTCGCCAGTCCATCACAGGGAAGTTGAGTTGCCTTTCTGAATATTTTTGTAGTGGATAAGCAGAGTGGGTGTGGCCAGGTTGTCTCTACCTTCTGCCTGCCCCCTTCCAAGCTGAGGGATTTATTACGCCTGGAGAATGTTAAACCAACACTAGTGGCTTTTTTTCATAATCAGACTTTTCCTTTGGGGGACCAAAGGGAATGTGACATTAAGTAGGATATCTCAATGTATTTACATAGCTTTGAAAAAGGAGAGAGGCAGAAAAAAAACAGACAAGATGAACTGTGCACAACTGCACTAGTCTCTCCCCCTTTAGATGATGTGAATTCCATCAATAATTTATTCCTTTTTTACCAATTATATACATATATATATATTTGAAAAGTATATAGATATATGAATATAACATTTTGTCATAAATATAAAACTTATATATGGTATTCTATTTAAAGACACTGTCGATTTTTCCTAATGTTCATCCTTTTATGGACTGTAGCATGAAAGTCACATGATAAAGTGTGACAGCTATCAGATTTGTTAACAGTGAATTGTACCATGCCCTTTTTTTTCCTAATTTTTTTGTTTTTGTTGTTGGAAAAAAAAAACCTGGTCTTCCGTCTACAACTAGGGCAGCCCACAGTGGACAGTGCGTGTGACTGACCCTCATCTCACACACAAATACACACTGCAAAGTACTTGACATCTCTGTCATGCTGTTAACAGCTCTTCATGCACTTATACACATTAAAACTCCTCCATATCAAATTTTATTCCAACTCGAAACCATCTTTAATTTGGTGAATTAGAAATGAGCTGTGCAATAAAAGAGGGCATGTGTGTCTGTGTGTGTTTGCGTGTGTTATGATGGGGCCACTATGGGCCAGGACATGTGTTTCCCATATATGTTAGCTTAGCTGTGTGCTACTGGGAGATGTTGAACAACTCAAAAAAGAAGACTCTGTAATTGTAAGAGATTTTCTGTGCCACTATACAGGGGCTTGTGTGGCACAGGGGCTCTTCAAATCTAAGCACTGAAGCATTTGGGCAGTTTATTTGGGTTTATTGTTTCTTTTTTTTTTTTGCTTTTTTCTGTTAAGCCCCATAGTATGTGTATTTTGTAGCTTGTGAAATATAATGCTTAGAATAATTTTTATCAATCAACTTAGAATGAATTTTAGAATCACTTAAAAAGGGTTAAGCTGGAAAAAAAACTGTCCTTTCCAAACTTATAACTGTATATATGGACAAATTATGAATTATTTGTTTTTTTATATCAATCACAAGCAATGTATATATGATAGTTTTCATATAAATTTTTAAAAATTCAAAAAATATATAGATCTATATATGAATGTTTGGCATATATGCATAGTTAACCACCTGTGGAAAAAGGTGAAAAGATTTTATTCTTTTTATGGACCGAGTTTGGGGATGATTTGCACAAAACAAGGTGCTAGCATTCAAGCCATCCATTCTCACATCTCTGTGTCTGCACTTTCCTCCTTCCCATCCCTCCATTCTCCTACAAAGGCATCCGATATCCATTTAATGCTATATCTATAAGAAACAAGGAAGGGATCTGAATAAAATGGCAAATGTGCATACAGTAGACAGCTGTCTGTCTGTGTGCACCCAAATCACAACACTTTATCTCTGCTATTAAGAACTCACACTGAACACACAGAGACGTAGTGAATACGTCTGTACTCACTATCAATATGCAGCCAAGGAGAACTGTTCTTTTGCAGAACCAGTTCATCTTTCTCATGAAGCTTTTTGGAGCTATGCCCCCTTGCACCAAGAAAGATCACTGTGTTGTAAGACCTCTTATCTAGCGGCTGAATCATTTCAAAGTCACCACCTTTCATACACTGGCCTAGTCCAGATTTAAACCTTAGCTCTTTCCGCTGTGCCGTTTTAGCCTTAAATGTCTTGTGGTGGTCGTTAATCCGGCATCAGTTCAAGAAGATGCTCAGTTATCTTTGAAGGACTTGGAAAGAGAGATATTTGACAACAACAAGGCTTGAGAATGGGAAAAGGACAAGCTGGTTTAACCACAGAAAGCTTCATCTATAGGTTACAAAACGTTTCTTTTTATTTTAAGGGTTGACTACCACATTTTCGGTTTATACGCATTTTGGTGTGCAATCCTTTAACAGGTACAAACTTATCTATTTAAAATGTATTTTGAAACTAGTAGAAGTTGTTGTGAGTAGACATGATGATATCTCATTTTCCAGTGGACGAAAAAAAGTGGTCTGTGGTGGGTTGAAATATCTGGCAAGTGGCCTGTTTCTCTGTAAGAAGGCACTGGACACTTAGAGAAGAAAAGTACCAGACTCTCTAGAATATACTAGAAGGATGGCTTTTTGGACTGGAAACAACAAAACCTCACAATTTTAAAATAGTACCCGAAGAGAAAAACAGGAATTAAGGGAATTTAAACTCTTAAAACGTCCCACTAAAGTCGAGTAAGCAGCAACCAAAACTATAGAAATGCTACATAAATCAATTTAAAGCTAGAATGGCACAGAGGGAAATTAGGTTTATAATCAGGACCCTGAAAAAACTGTGACTTACATTCATGTTCCACACTGCAGTTCATCACTGAGCCTCTATGAGACTTGAAAATATGCATTAACATAGATTAATGTTAATTTTAGATTGAATTTCATTCTAGCATTTACTCATTTTATTTATTTAACTTCTTTAGATCAGTAAATTTAATCAGGCCATGCAATTAAAATCAAGATTTACAATGTTTGGCATAAGATTGTCTCACACAGGGCTCTTTCTCAGAGCAAGATGATTATAGTCTGTAATTGATGTAGTTCAGTTGATCTCTGACGCTCTGAGCCTTTGTGTCATGCTCACCATTAGTCTTTTTTATTGGTCTGCCATATTCATATCCCATCACTCTTTTCATCCCCGTTCCAAATTCTGTAATATTTACTTTTGTGTTTGTGTCTATATGGAGTGCTTAGTAATTTAAAAAAAAGTGAAAGACGAAAAGAAAAAAAACCAATGTGCCAAAAAGTGATTAGTTTATAGCTATTCATTGACACTAGTTCTGTTGAGATTTAAAGCTGTTAGAATCAGCACTATGGTGCCACCTCCTGGAAATCTTGAGAACTCCAGACTCAATTAGACATCAGATACACATCAGATATGTTTTGTAGAGTGTACTCTAACTTGTAATTGATCTAGTTTATGGGCTTTTCATGTGGTTTGAATATCAGTTTTATTTTGGATGAACTCCAGTAAGCCTTCGAGTGAGTGACTGCATTAGATAGCTACCTTTAAAAGCCTTCTCCCTTCCTCTTCAGTGATGCGCCTCAGATACAAGAAAAAATCTGATCCTCTTTAAAAAAAGAGAGAGAAAGAGAGTATGGAAATTATTTCTTTGTAACTTTACTATATTTAACAAGATCGGTTGGGGGAAATGTTAAATAAACCAACATCATTGACATTACCATGCTCTGTAGAGTTGTCACTCGTTTCCTGACCAACAAAAGCACAATAAAAATGGCAAGAAATGCACTGGTTATCCTTTTTTTCTTACATGTATTATCAGACTCTGGAGAATTTATTTTAGTGTGTGTATCAATTCCAGGTAACAACTCATTACACACAGTTCACCCTGGACTAACAAACTCATCACAATGCAGCACTGTAGGACCACCGTAACAATTATCTACATTTTCCATGTTACCTCTGATTACGCAGTCTGACTATATAACAGTACTGATTATACTGTCACAGCCGGCACACAGGACATCAAGAGCCAGCATACACAAGAGCTATATAAAAGCAACATTGTTTAATTGCAGCACATAGCAAGATGCGCTTAAATGAACACTGATCCATTAAGATTTCCAGTTCCATCATCCAGACACTTACAGTTTATAAATATTTTTTCTACTCATGTCAATGTCACATCAGACACAAGACAGTGTGCGTATGAATTCTACAATCAGAGACTTCTTTTCACATTTGTGCAAAATAATGATTTATACACATTTATCCTTTTAACGCCTAACACCGGGAAAACAATTTTAAAAACATGTACACAATATAAATACTATCAAAATAATGAAAAATGTCAATAGTGTTATCAAAACTGTGATATCACTGATGAAAAAAAAAAAAAAGGATATAAAATATCAGGTTCTCTCCTCACTGCTACACATTTACACAAACACACACACACACGTGTGAGATTACACCCTGGCTGCCAACTGGCTTTCCTGAACAGCTGTGTGCAGGATTTGAAATATCTATGAACACACATCACTGTACCTATAAGACCTGCACTGTACTTTTATAGCATTTACAGCATGTTTCTAAAACCACAAAGATTCATTACTTGCACACTCTATGCAGTGAATATTCAGTGTAGCAGGTCACAGGGATCCGATCCAACACATGAGGTAGAGCTTTGTCCCTGCTGGTTTCACTTTTATTAAGACCGACTTGTAAACTCTTCAGGACGGTTGGTGAGCGGCCGTGATTTTAACAGCACTCTAATGCAAAGACAACCCCATCCAGTTCCCACCACACTCAGAGTTTCAGTCTGCTTTTCCCTCTTCTTCTTCATCAGCTGACTCTTCTTTGCTCTCCAAATCAAAGTTCTACATTAAATAAAAAAGAAATTAATTAAACTGTGAGGTGAAAGTGAAGTAATTGACTCACTGTGCTCTCACACAATTTAACCTCTGCATTTAACCCATTTGTGCAGTAAAAAAAACACCAGGTACAGTGAATACACTTGCCCGGAGCTAAGGGCAAGCCCTATCCACGGCACCTGAGGAGCACTTGGGGATTTAGTGTCTTGTTTGTACATAGGAATCAAACTGGCAACCTTCTGGTCACAAGACCCGTTCCCTAACTTTGAGCCACGGCTGCCCCCAAACAAGCAAAGCATTAGAAATTATACATATGAGACACACACCTCCAGTTCTCTCATGACAACATCCATAAAGTCACTGGAGTTCTTCTTGTAAGACAAAGCCATGTTTATAGCATCTTTAAAAACCTGCAGGCAGATTAAGGATCATTAATGTGTCACTGTTTAAACATCATTCGTCAAAAAAATCATGTTAACGAACTGAAATTTTAAAAAAGAAAATCATTCTCAATATGAGAGTGTGCTCCAGCAGCATGTTGCCTCAGTGTTTTATTCTTTTTAGACTACAGCCATTTGTATTTTATTTTGTATTGGTATTGAATTTATAGCAGGTTGTGGAGCATGTCACATGGGACATCCATGAATTGGTTTCCAATCACAGTCATTATTTCACCAGCCTCCTTTTTTTTTCTCTTATCACATCGAAACCATGCAGCTTGTCACATAACTGAGATACCACAGTGCACTTTCCCATGATGGAAATTGAACAAACACTGGTAAACAAACACTCCTTTAC
>JAOVVF010000032.1:4935563-4951208 GCA_028565595.1 Duopalatinus emarginatus | reverse complement strand
TATATATAGGCAGATTGAGTTAAAATCACCTTGACCACATTAGTTCCATCAGCAGCAGATACAAAGTAGAACGGCAGACCCTGCTTCTTAGCAAAGTTAAAGCTTTTCTGTGTCATTCGCATGTCAGCTTTAACACAGCACACAAACACAGATTTGAGAGAGAGTGAGAAATAGACTATGCACGGCATCAACACGGTAGTAAAAATCTCCCATATTAATTAAAAACAACTTGAAAAAGAAAGCTAGTCATTTCCTCACCATCTATTTTATTAGCCACCACCAGACAGGGAATTTCAGGTCTATATTCTCTCAGCTCCTTATACCAGTTGGAAAGATTCTTATATGTTACTTTTCTCTGGACATCAAACACCTATAAACAAATATTGACATACTGTTTATTTCTGCTAGACGTACGTGAATGAATGCACTACTTACAATAGAGTAATACACCAAAGGGTTCCTAGACTAGGGGCCAAGACCTCACATACGGTGTTTCATTCAAACAATTTACAAATGTATGTTAAATATGTGAAAATATATTTTTTATAAATATTAAAAATATTTAAGGTAGATTTTCTGTACTAATATTCTAAAATGTTTAGGGCCCAGTTTGGGTTGTTTGGCCAAAACCTTTGGGAACCTCTGGCCTACACATATACAACCACTTGCCTAATTCTGGATCACATGTGGAAGTTAAATGTATTTTTTTACCATGATACAAGCATGTGCTTTGTAGTAGTAAGATGGGTGCATGCTCTGAAAGCGCTCTTGGCCAGCTGTGTCCCAGAAATCTGTTATACAAGACCATATTAATAAGACAGTATAAAGCACATAAATGCAGTTTTGTTAACTTGACAATTCTTTGAGTTCTTTTGGCCAAGAGCCATAATTTACTACAGACATTAACACACATGCAGAACACATATATAAATATACCTATATCTTAAAAGCTTAAGCTGTGACTATAAATCATGTAAAACCTGTATTGTAAGTCATATTTACATTGCTGATCATGTATTTAGCTCCCAGTAAGAATGGAGGCCTGAACAGGATAACTCACCGACCAGCACAAGCTTGTCATTGATAGTGGTGGTGTATTTGTATAATGTCAGAGCATAGGTGGACAGCTGCTGAGGTCGACTGATTAAGATGCTAAGGATCAAACAGCCGTTATAACAAGGTTAACAAAAACACTGTAAATTATAAAACAAAAAGCTGCAGAGGTGTATAAAAGGATACTATCCATCCATAAGAAATCTTTCCATTAATCTGTAAGGCAAAAAAAACCACATAAAGGTACTAATTATTCATTTCAAAGCATAATAAAATATTATATATATTATTTTTATATGACCATGGTATACACTGAGAGGTGACCTGTACAGATAGCTAATTCAGACTTGCAGAATGAACATAAAATGAACCTGACCTGTGTATGTATGTATAGGTTTAACAACAAACACAAGGCACTTTTGGGAGAATTTTTTGAACGTAATGTTCAATGAAACATAATTTTATGTATGTATACACCAATCAGCGATAACATAATCCATATAATTCATGGCACCGTGGAGCGACTGGGGGTTGGATGCCTTGCTCAAGGGCACTTTAGTCAAGTCTTTTAAGTGAGGGAATCGGACCAGGGACCTTACAATCACAAGGCTAGTTCCTTAACTGCAAGCCTATGGCTGTTCCTGTGAATCAAATCAACTCATAAATCCTGTATTCTGAATCAAATCATGAATCCTGTATCTTGATTAAAACTGTGAAGCCCGTATCCTAAATCAAACGGTGAATAAATAATTATTAAGAAATAATTATTATTATTATTTTCTTCATAACATGACGTGGGAAGTGGCCAGCTAATTAGCTAATCTATCCAATTTTAAATGAGTCTGTGACCATGATAGCCTCCGATTCTTGTTCTTGGCTGACAGAGAGGAAGGGAGAGAAACCAGATGTGGTCTTCTGCTGTTGTAGCTCATCCACCCCAGGGTTTGATATATTTTGATATGTAGCTTCATGTATATTGAGATGCTTTTCTGTTCATCACGGTGGTAGAGTCAGTATCTGGCCATTTTCCTCTGACCTCTCTTATCAACAAGGTTCATATCATATTGAACAAGGTGGAATCATATTGAATAGTGAAGCCAATATCGTGAACTGAATCGAATCATTGAGTTTGTGAAAAACAGTATAGTGTATCAATTTAAATCCAGTATCAGGAACTGAATCGAATCATTGAGTCTGTTAAAAAAAAAAAAAAAAAACACAATATACTGCACCAATTCAAATCCGGTATCATTAACTGAATCGAATCATGGAAGCAGTAATAAACCAGTATCGTCTATCAATTCAAATCGTACAGCCAATATCATGAATCGTGACCGAAGTGTATCGTCACACCCTTTAATACTTACTTGGATTTCCCCACTGCACTATCCCCAAGGCAGATAATCTTCACCTGTTCATCTGAGTCATATTTGTCCTGCTCCAGCTCAGGAATGCGTTTCAGATCACTCGCCATGTTCCAGTCAGGCAGTTAGCGGAGTTATTCACCTAGATTCAACTTTAATCCGATAACTTTTATAACCTAGCTAGCTAATGATAAGAGACAACGGATTTTATAACTATTATCTCTTTTTCTGTGCGAGTGTCTGTCTGTCTGTCTGTCTCAGTAAAGACAAAAATAACTTCTCCTGTTATTTGCATAAATCTCTGGTCATTCAGCTCACCAGAGTTAGCATTAGCTAACTGTAATTACGGCATTTATATAGCAGGACCGGCTAACAAGCTAGCTAACATGCTCGTATGTAAGTGTTATAGTTAGCTAGTTATCACAGTGAGAATATTAAACAGCTCTAGCTAATTACAGACCGAGAAAGAAAGACACTTTCGTTATAAATATATATTAATAAAATAGTCTCGCATCTCTCTCTCTCTCTCTCTCTCTCTCTCTCTCTCTCTCTCTCAGTGAGTCTCGGGCTGTTTCCATGCAACGAGACGCTTTAGAGGCGCGAGCGGAAATGTTCCTAATGCCGCACCAAGGGCAGAATCCCAAACGCTTCTAAATCCTGTGTATGTTCCACACATATCCTGTATGAAGGCGACTACTTAGCCAGCCTATCTAGTGCGCTCGACATACGTAGAAAGCCGTTTGGAATTCAACCAGTCGTTTCAATCAGCGTCTGGTTCACACAGCGCCCCTACAGGCAGATGGAGGAAATGATTAATCTGACAGTGTTAATCCTTATTATGATTAATTCATCTGTATATGAAGGTCCTTTATATTTCCCTATCTTATCTTCTTGGTTAACATAGTGTTATGAATTTTGATTCTGTCTACATGTCAAATATTTGAAAACCCACTCAGTGTCTATTCCATTTTAATAGGAACACCTGTACACTTTCTTGTTTATTTATAATTGAATGTATCCAATCAACCAATCATGTGGAAGCACAATGCATAAAACTATTAAACTATTAAATAAAAGAGATTTATTTAATGTCCTCATCAAACAACATAATGAAGAAGTATTTCAATAATCTGCTTCTTCTGGGGTTTTCACAGACAGAGGCTTCTTTCACAGACAAAAGATTTTATACTGAATGGTTTTAAATAATGACTTTTAAATAATCTCCAGGTAAAAAAAAAATCTTATTGATAAGAGAGGTCAGAGGAAAATGGCCAGATACTGGTCACAGACTCATTTAAAATTGAATAGGTGAAGATTAGCTACTTAGCTGGCCACTTCCCACTTCATGTTATGAAGAAAACAATAATAATAATAATAATAATAATAATAATAATAATAATAATAATAATAATTATAATAATATAATAATTATTATTATTATTATTATTATTATTATTATTATTATTATTATTATTATTATTATTATTATAAAATTTACTAAACACACAGCATTTAAGAGTTACAATTTGTAAAAAGTGTTGTAAATTAATTAATTTTTTTTTTTTTTGCAAATCACTGTGTTATAAAAGGAATAAAACAATTTGGGTCTATTGTAAATGATTTCATTTTTATATTAATTATTTATTAATAGCATGCCTCATCATCTTTAATTCCATCCTTATACCATCTAAACAAACCAACATTTGGAGAGCAGATGATTTTGAAAGTAAATTGTTAACCATAATTTTTAAGCACTAACTAATTTTTAAGCACCTTGTCTGCTACAGTATATTAAAGTGTGTAAGATATTACAACAATAAAACCAGGAAAATCAAGGAATCCATCAGCAAAGTTTTATGTCTGAAACGCTGAGTATCCAGCATTCTGAAAATTTTGGAATCTTGGTCCACCTTCTGCGAATATGTGCTTGAGATGTTGTCAACACACATTTCACACACTTCTTTGCGGTTATGCTTTGCATTGCTAGATCTTTTGCTAGATGATTATATACCGTACTGCCGCTATGTGGCTACTGGTGCCCAGCTGTCTGTACTCTGTGAGTATCTTGTGATTAAATCAGGTCAGGTACAAACAAATAGATGGTACAACAGCACATCTGGTGTATTGCTGTGAAATCTCTGATAACTTAAGAAACAAAACCCTTTTACAATGATGTCCATCAGTCGGTTTGTTTACAGAAGCAAGGTTTAAATATAGAAATTCAACAAAGGATACAAAAGTTAGTGTCAGAAATAAAAACAAAAACAAATTGCTGGCAGACAAGTTAGTAAAGAATTCAATTTAATTCTTTAATTCTTTAATTATTTTATTTGTATAGGGCATTGGACATTGGACATTGTCCCAAAGCAGCTTTACAGAAATAATGAAAAGGGCTATACATTTATAAAATTTTTTAGAAATTTTATTCGTCATGAGCAAGGCGGTGGCGGCTGTGGGAAGGAAAAACTCCCTGAGATGACAAAAGGAAGAAACCTTGAAATAAACCAGACTCATAAAGGAACCCGTCCTCATCTGGGTGACACAGTGTGATTATAAATAAAAGTGCAAGCAGCCAGAGAATTAAAGTCTGTAATCTAATTCATGGTTTCTACATCTGTCCATTATGGTGTTTTGTAGACTGTCCATGTCCATGGTGAGTCAGATGAGACTGTAAGAAGATTAAGGGGGGTCAAAGTGGATCAGGCAGGGTTTGGGGAGCAGGAGGAATCAGAACTCAGGGTTGCTGATATCTCCTGGTGCCTCAGTCGTAGCAGGTGTAGCTCATCAGAATGGAGCACGAGAAGAGAGTACAGAGAGTTAGGTATGATATTTTATGTAATGGTCACTTTAATCTATCTATTCTATCTATTTGACTATTATCTAAGAATCTTTAGATGATATTTAAAAAGTACGTGCAATCTTTTGGACTGATGCTGTTTGACCTAATTATGTAATTATATAACATTCCTATTTTATCTTTTTTGTTACTTTTGCTAAGTGACTATTATCTCTGAATCATAACATATTAAATATCTTATTGGTAAAAACAGAGAAGTCTTTATTTTATTATTTTATGTGCAAAACAGCTCAGCTGTGTACTATAATGCATTATACATAGTCTGGAATATTGAGTTTCCTACATAATAAATAGAAACAAAATAAACACAAAAAAACATCAAACTCAAATAGGAATGTTAATGAGATGATCCAAAAACTGTACAGAATTATACGTGTATAAGTTCATCATATATGATTACTTGCTGGGGATGTGACACACACTGACACACTTTTTAAACACTTTCTCTGTTTTATTTATTCGGTTCATTGTGATCATTAATCCTAAGGATGTGTGAACTTTTGTCCTAATGTAGTAATAAGCACAGACATAGTTTAAAAAAAGTAGTAATATATAAGTATTCTTAATGATTAAAAATTATTTAATATAATATTTAATTTACTTTTTCTTGTTTTCTGCAGTTTAATTGTTTTTCTTACTGCTTCAGTTCCACCCTGTTCAAAAGCCATGATCAGTGTTCCTATCTGTTTCTAACCGGTTCACACTGGCCCTATGTTTACACAATTATGTACCAGGGATGAGAACATAACAGTCGGAACAAAATATTTTAAATATATTGTTCATGAGGGCGTCATGGTGGTGCAGCGGGTAGCGGTGCCAAGTCATTGCTTTATTGTGGCTACTCTAAAATGCCTGTGTGTGAATAAATGTGTGAACGAATAGTGATCCTAGCATAGGCTTTAGACCCCTTTAGACCAGGATAAACTGAAGATGAATAAATAATTGAATGAATGATTGAATAAATACATAAATAAATAATACCAGTGTCTGCAGCAGAAAATGAGGTGAAAAAACAGTCACAGTCGCATTAATATTAAGTCTTTACTAGCTATTCACTGAATTAACTTTTTTTTTTTATCTAGCATGTTTTTGAAAATCAAACATTTTGTTATATCCAGTGTGGGGTAATGATATGTTTGATAATGATTTGATCGTGGATAAAATATAGTATTACCAATTACATGAGTGAAAATTAAAATAAAAAAAGATATTACATGAATTACATGAGTTTCTTAGTATTTGGCATATTCCTGTTTTTATCACAGACTTGCTTGAAATGCATTTATACAACATCTTTTTTGTACATAATGATGATGTAGCACATTTGCATTTTGGTTGGTGAACTTTCAAAAACCACTGGTAGATCAAGTATATATCATTGGTTATCTTATTTCACTGTCATATGGCAAGAGGTTCAATATGTTAGGCAGCAAATGGACAGTCAGTACTCAAATAAAATATTTTTCAAATGGGTAAGGATTTAAGAGATTTTGAAAAGGGCCGGATTGTGATCATGTTCCCAGTATGCAATGCTGAGTACCTACCAAAAGCAGGACAACCAGGTGACCCAGGAGTAGGGTCATGGAACCCCAAAGCTCACTCATATGTGTGGAGGGTCAAGGCTAGACTATTTTGTCTGATCTAAACAGAAGATCCACAAAAAGCTCTGTTGCTAATGTGTTGGTGCCACAGATACCACACCTGCAAAGGTATTGAGAGTATGCCTCGACAGGTCAGAGCTGTTTTGGAAGCTGTTCAGGCAGGTTTTAATATTATGACTGATCAGCATATAAAGTATAAAGTTTGGAAAATAATATTCTCAAAACTGGTGTCTCTATAATTCATAGGGAACCTGTGTGGAATTGTACAAGGGTGCAGTCAGAAAAAACTTCAGGAATTGCTTAAAATTAAAAGAATTAAGAAATTAAGAAAAATTAAAGAATTAAGAACATTAAAAATCTTCTGCCAAGAAAGAAAAACAACCTACAAAACGAGCTTTACAACTGAGATGATCTAAAAATGGTTCTGAGTTAAAATGTATGTATTCAATATATAGGAACATTTGCCAGAGACTCTGTGACCTTTGACACACTTTTCACATACTGTTTTTGCTGCTTTGTTTTATGGGTGAATTTGGTGTTCAGGATTTATGTTCTGATGTCAAATGCTCTGTTGTTTACATATGCATTCTTGCATTTTTTTTGTGTGTGCAATCATTTTATTTTGAGGATTCTACACATTTGGCCAGATTATGTTACTAAATTATAGCACAAATAATTTTAGGTATTATTATTTAATTATATTACTACAAGCAAAGTATTGAGTTTAATATGTGTTTACTACTTGTCAGCTTTTATCAGATATCTACTTGCAAATCATTTAAAACTGCTTATAGAAAAAAAATAATAAATTATGTTCATAACCTCAGTACTACTTATTAACATACCTTTTATTCAAGCTTCAAGCTGATTTACTCTCAACATATAGGCCAAAGTTCAGACAACCTCTGAGAAAGAGGTTCAGCGAGTTCAAATGATCAGTAAGTGTTACAATGCTCATTTATCAAGTTATCTTGACAATTAATCTGTTCTGTTCCGTTCCCAAAGTATGTCCCCTGTCAACATTTTAAACATGCCATGTAATGTTATTTGCACGTAGGCTTCGACATCAGCTTAACACCAAATATATTGTTTTTGATTAATTTTGTACTGTCAACACTGGGGTGGGGATATGTGGGCTTTCTCTTTATTGTTAGTCTTCCAGTAAGCAAATAACCTAAAATATTTGCATATTTGCATACCTCTGTCCTTTCATGCACATCCAACACAGCTGTTCTTACAGGCTCCGCCCCACTGCTCTATATTTAGGACAAAACTAAGAAGGAGAGACAGATTCTTGACTGTCTGTTTGTGTGACAACATGGATTCCCGACCATCTCTGACTGAAGATGATTTCTCCTGTCCTGTGTGCTGTGACATCTTCCGGGAGCCTTTACTCCTGGCCTGCTCCCACAGCATCTGTAAGAGCTGCCTGCACACTTTCTGGAAGCAGCGAGGTGTTCTCGAGTGTCCTATCTGCAGGACCGTGTCCTCCAACCCTCAGCCTCCGGTGAACATCGTGCTGCACAACATGTGTGAGGCGGTACTGAAGGAACGGAACCGCCGGATGTCTGTGGAAATGGAGGGGGTGTGCAGTATACACCATGAAGCTCTTACTCTGTTCTGTGTAAAGGATCAGAGACCTCTCTGCACCAAGTGCAAGAAGTCCAGATTGCACAGCAGGCACACTGTGTGCTCCATACAGGAAGCATCACAAGATCTCAAGGTATGGAGGTAGTTTCTTAGGGTTAACAATGTAAATGCATTACAATGAATAAACATTCCTCTGTATATTTATGCTTTTGTAATGGAGTGCAGGTGCTTTGTAATCTGTTTAAGTAATTCTTTAAAAGGAACATATAGTATGTAGTTGACAGCTCAAATGTTCCGTTAAACAGGTCTTCCTAGACTGATATTTTCTCTTCCAGAAAGCTTAATATTAATGATCTTCCACAATGCAGGGAGGAAGAATAATTCACCCATATGAACTGTTTATCACTGTTCCAGCACCTCATGCAACACAAACCACTTTACTACGTATCATGCCCATACACATATATCCTATAGTTAAGATAACCTTTTAACAGATTAAACAACCACAACCTCAATACAAATGAAATATAAATATATAAATTATATAAACGTAACACTTTTTATAAGCTCTACAGAAAATAGTCATTACACTTTTGTATGTTAAATGAGTGTTATTGAAATAGAACAATCGGACTGTTACATAATTACATCCTCCACATCAAAATGCCTTATGCACAAAGTAATATTTCCTTGTTTTCCCCCATGCAGCAGGTACTCCAGATGAAACTGAAACCATTACACGAGAAGATTAAAATCTATGAGGACTTCAAACAATCCTGTGTTAATACCGAACTGCACATTAAGGTGAGAATTAAAACATCTTATATAATAATAATAATAATAATAATGTCTCTACACGATAGCTGTATAATAAACTGACAACTCATACATAGTATATGCTGCATATCCCTATAGAAGCAGAGCCAAAACACAGAGGTACTGATCAGGACGGAATTTGAAAAGCTTCACCAGTTTCTCTGGGATGAAGAAAAAGCAAGAATAGCTGCACTGAAAGAAGAAGAGAAGCAGAGAAGTCAGGCGATGAAGAAAAAAATCGACAAGATCACAATTCAAATATGCAGTGTCTTGGACACCATCAGTACCGTTAATAAACAGATACAAGGAGAAGATTTGCCATTTCTGCTGGTAAATGTGTTTCTGCTGCTACTACGTGTTCAGTAATAGCATTTGTTCTTTTGGCAAAATTAACCCTGAATTTATATATATTTTTTGTTTTGTAGAACTACAATGCATCTCTTGAAAGGTGAGTAAAACGCAGACTGTAAGCTTTGTTATTCTCACACCAGCAAACTGCACTCATGCAAATGCCTTCTAAATTTCTGAATTGTCCTTTAGAACTCAAAATAAACAAGAAAATCCAGAGAAATTATCTGGAGTTCTGATCGATGTGGCAAAGCATCTGAGAAACCTGAGCTTCCAAGTGTCAGAGAAGATGCACAGCTTTGTACAATATAGTAAGTACTAACTATGACGCACTCAAAATATAAAATCATTATAAGTTTCATCATTAAGTTCTTTTTAAACAAGTCCTAAAAGTGATCATAGACCAATTTGATCATATTTGTCTTCACTTTTTCACTTTAGCCCCTGTTGCACTAGACCCCAACACTGCCCATGCTGGCCTCATAGTCTCTGATGATCTAAACACAGTGGTGTATAAAGGCGAGCTTCAGCAACTTCCTGATAACTCGGAGAGGTTTGAAGGTTATGTCAGTGTCATAGGCTCCGAGGGCTTTAACTCAGGTACACACTGCTGGGATGTCGAGGTCGGAAACAACACAGCCTGGGCTGTGGGAATAATCTCAGAGTCTGTGTGTAAGCACAGAGAGAATCTCTCACGGTTCGGCATATGGTATGTGGGTTTCTCTAATGGAAAATATGCTAAAGGATATACACCCGAGTTCCTGACCCCACTAAGCGTTAACAATGCAATCCAGAGAATCAGGGTTCAGGTGGACTTTGAAAAGGGCAAGGTGATCTTTACTGACTTGGCCCGTAACATCTGTTTGCACACCTTCAAGCAATCTTTTAAGGAGAGGGTTTTCCCTTACTTTTACAGCCACTGCAAACTCCATCCTCTGAGAATATTACCAGTAAAGTCATCGCTGCCCATTGCGATACACAGTTAGATAATAACAGACAGCACCCATTCAACTTCAGTGGCGCTTTAACCCCAGTTATGTACATACTATTAAACAGAATATTCATGTAAAAAAAATAATAAAAAATAATATAATATATGTATTATATTATTAATATATTTAGATATCTATTCTTGTTACTCTATAAATAACTGTAAGTAAATTAAAGTTGTGTTAATAAAAAATGTAAATAAAATATTCAATTTTACTGTGTAGGAGCAATGTCTGAACCATAAACCTTTGATGAGTAATCCATTTAATTATCTAATCAAACAAATGGTTTTAAGTTGAATTAATATCATTCTGTGGTGTTTTAATGAAGTGTCTTCTTATTGTAATCTTCACAATATTTAAGCTTAAGTGTAGCAGTAACTTATTGTGACATGACTAATGTGCTTGTCTTTTTCTTTACAAATAAAGTGCTGAAGCCTTTATTTGGTCTTCGTCCTTGTGTTTCGCATTTTACACATCATATGTCAAACATGGTGAAGGAAGTGTTACAGAATGGGTAGTGGAACTAGATTACTGTTGTTTGTTGATGATGTGTCTGCTTACAAAAGTAGCAGGATGAATGTGTGCAGTGCTGTATAGAGCTGTACCTTCTGTTAAGATTTAGTCAAATGCTGAAAAAAGAAATGACAGGATGGCACTTTACAGTATTTGATGGTTAATTACCCAACCATGTTGTGAAAGTAAGCCAAGAGCTTTTTAAAGCAAAGTAATGGAGCATGCTTATTGGCAGAGCCACACACCTGATCTCATCCCAACTGAGCATGCTTTTGACTTACTGAAGACAAAACTGAAGGCAAAAAGTCCCATAAACAGGCATTTATAAATAAATAAATGCTGTACATGAAAAAAAAACATACAGACATTTTCTGGAAGCAGAGGCATTAGGAAATGTCTGTAAAAAAACAGTAAAGCATTATAAGACAAATACATAGAAAGAAATAATATACAAAAAGCTTAATAAAAGTATATTAATTGGTGCAAATACTACTGTTGTAACAAAAGGTACCTTTACTTATTTATTTTTTTAAATACATTAATGAAATCTCAAAATGAAAGCATTTCTCCTTTTAAACATGGGTTTCCATTGTGTAAATGACATAAAATGCTGCTACTTTTCTCAATAACTAATACTGTTTTTTTACAGTTAGTTTTGTTAACTGTTTTGTCATATAATTAAAATGTATTTTAATACATTTTTAGTATAATTTTTTTTAGTATAATAAAATGTATTTTATTTATACAGATTTTATTTTGTTAAATCACATGACAAATTGTAATAAACATCTTGTAAGTTTAATAAAATTTTACTCTCATTAAAAAAAATCAGGAATTTTTTTTGCGTGTTTTTATTTCATTTTATTTTTGGAAATAAATTTTTAGTAGAATGGAGGGACTTGGTCAAAAAATGGTAAATGCATTATTTTTGTTAAACACCTTGAATTAAATCTAAGAGTCGACATTTAAATCGCATCTTAATTGTTTCTTTTCATACCCATTGTGGTGGCGTACAAAGGCAAAAGTATGAAAATTGTCCCACTGTCCAAATACGTATAGACCTGATGAGTCTTGGATTAAAATATATTTGTTAATCCACACACTTGAGCAGATGTTTTAAAACAGCAAATTTAACTTTATATTGCCTTTTTAGATACAGACACACTTAACCTTGAATATACCCAAATCAGATCAAAAACAGATCAATTTATAACCGCTATATTATTGATTTGCACATCTATTATGTAAGCATGTTTACTCTTAATTCATTTAAGAGTAAGTAGTAAGGAGCAGACAGTGTGCCTGCTGTGTAATCTGGACATTTGGTGCAGAGAGGTCTCTGATCCTTTACACAGAACATTTAGGGCAAAGTTCAGGCCACGTCTGAGCAAACATTGAGAATGTACAAATGATTTTTATTATTGCAATGCTCATTTATCAAGTTATCTTGACAATTAATCTCACTGTTTCATTGTCAAAATATGTCCCCTGTCAACATTTCGTACATGCCATATAGTTTGCACATACGGTACGCTGCTGGGTTTTCTGATATGGAAACAGTTTTCTATATGATCATAGACGTGAATCTTTATAATCTGTGCCGTGAAAGAATCAAAGGCAACACCTGCTGTTTAAAAATGGAAAGGAATTTAGAATACTCTGGCATGTTACTAGAAACAAGCTTCCCCTTCAGGCTGGAAATAGACTCTTCAGGGGTTGCACCGCCACATTCTGTTACAGGTTGATGAAGTAGAAACATGAAGGAGCTTTTGCTCTCTTGAACTTATATCAATCCAATTACTTTCATTTATATCAGGTATCTGTGGTTTGGTTAGATGTTTATGAATTCAAACATCAAGTTGGTTGAAATATTTCTGCCATTTTTATCCCTGTCTAATTTTTTTGAACACATGTAGTTGTAACATCAATCTAATGAATGAGCATGAGAAAGTTAGAAAAACAACAAACAAAGACGCTTTTGTGAGAGGTATTTGTTCTGTGTTTTTTCTGTGTGTGTCTATGTGTGTGTGTGTGTGTGTGTCTGTGTGTGTGTGTGTGTGTGTGTGACTGTTCACATTAGCCCCACCCCACACTTCTGTATGTAGGTTATATCTCAGAAGGCTACCAGGAAAGACAGATGCTGTCTGTTTGTGTGACAACATGGATTCCCGACCATCTCTGACTGAAGATGATTTCTCCTGTCCTGTGTGCTGTGACATCTTCCGGGAGCCTTTACTCCTGGCCTGCTCCCACAGCATCTGTAAGAGCTGCCTGCACACTTTCTGGAAGCAGCGAGGTGTTCTCGAGTGTCCTATCTGCAGGACCGTGTCCTCCAACCCTCAGCCTCCGGTGAACATCGTGCTGCACAACATGTGTGAGGCGGTACTGAAGGAACGGAACCGCCGGATGTCTGTGGAAATGGAGGGGGTGTGCAGTATACACCATGAAGCTCTTACTCTGTTCTGTGTAAAGGATCAGAGACCTCTCTGCACCAAGTGCAAGAAGTCCAGATTGCACAGCAGACACACTGTGTGCTCCATACGGGAAGCATCACAAGACCTCAAGGTAGTTTAACATGTTAAATGCAATTTCATTAATTTTTATTCTGAATGCTTGTTATTGTTTTTAACTTGCTAGACCAAATTGTTTTACAACAAATACATGAACTCCAGTCTTTAGAGAAAGACGTCATCTGTAGTTTCTACAATCCCATGGAGTGTAAAGTCCTGTCAAACGGGTCTTCCCACACTTTTCAGCTTTCTGCCCTTCTAATAGTAACAGAAACGCTTTCCCAAAGGTCTTGCACAATGCAGGTGTTCAGATATGTTGAAGTATTGGATTGTTGTATCTATTACACCGTATTTATTTGTGCAATGTTTCCTTGTACTGGCAGCAGGCACTTGAGATGAAACTGAAGCCCTTACATGAAAAAATTAAAATCTATGAGGATTTCAAACAGTCCTGTCTTAATACTAGAGAACACATTAAGGTGAGGACCAAGAGTACCTGAAGTACACATTCTTTAATTTTCAATAAATGTTTTAAATATACTTTTTGTATCTCTCTCTAGAAGCAGAGCCAACACACAGAAGCACTGATCAGAGAAGAATTCAAGAAGTTTCACCAGTTTCTCTGGGATGAAGAGGAGGTCAGAATAGCTGCCCTGAAAGAGCAAGAGGAGCAGAGAAGTGAGACAATGAAAAAAAACATTGACAAAATCACAATTCAAATAGCCAGTGTCTTGGACACCATCAGTACTGTTGAGAAACAGATGCAAGGAGATGATTTGCCATTTCTGCTGGTAAAACAGCTTGTTTCAGCTACTACTTATGCTACTATTGTTTGGTTTCTAGCAAAATTAACACTGAATCTATTATTTATGATTTGTAGAACTACAAACTTTTACTTGAGAGGTGAGTAAAACACAGATGTTTGTATTCTTACACCAAAACCAACTTCACTCCATTCCTTTCTAAGCCTCTGTGTGTTCTTCTAGAACTCAAGCTAAACTAGAAAATCCAGAAAAATTATCTGAAGTTTTGATCGATGTGGCAAAGCATCTGAACAACCTGAGCTTTCAGGTGTCAGAGAAGATGCATGGTTTTGTACAATACAGTGAGTACCAAAAATAACTACTTTTTCATAATTCTGTCCTTTTTAATGTGTTTTTTTTTACAGTGTAACTCAGGCGTACATCTGTGAAAAGTACATACATGATAAATAGCAGACATGGCAGAAGTCCATAAGTCCCATATATGATTAAAAAAATCTAGTATAGAAATTACTTAAGTATAAGGTTTTTTGTAAGTTTAGTACATATAAAGTAAAAGTAAAAGCCACTGATTATAAATACTGAACAATACTAAACTTATGTAGTTTAGTAAACTCACAGTGCAGCTACTTTCTAGGACCAGTTGTCATTGAATCTTTAGTATGATTCATTATTTTAGATGATGCAATTAAAAATGACACTACAACTGCAGTCTATATACTCTGCCAGTTGTTTGCCTGGCACTGTGTTTGTTTATTTTTTTTTTCTATTTTGTCTATATTCCAAGTATTACATTTCATTTTGACTCTTTACATATATATTTTTTATTATTATATATTATGAGTAAGGCGAAGTTAACGCGATAATAACACATTAACGTGATCTCAAATTATCGCGATTACAAATAAATAGTGCCGTTAACGTAACTTCTAATTTGACCCTGCGATTCACCTGTAGTTCATGTTGAGGCTTGTCGCACGCTGCTTCAGTAAGAGTAAGGCTGCATCTGAAATCACATACTGAAGCAGTACATACTGAATTCGAAGCAGTGTACACTGTTTTACCGTTAAAGCAGTACGCAATTCCAGTATGCGAGCGAGCAGTACGCACAGCCTCGGGCGCACTACATCCGCCATTTGGAAGTACACGATTTCAGACGCAGCCTAAGTTTGAGTGATGGTGAAAGATCTGTTAAACGGGAAGTTTCATTTTATTTGTGTTTTGTATGTTCAGTACTGCC
>JAOVVF010000032.1:4889514-4904850 GCA_028565595.1 Duopalatinus emarginatus | reverse complement strand
ATGAAACCTAATCACACAGTACACATCAAAATATCTGCTAGTGCATATTTATGCCCCTTTTCTTTTAAAGCCTATTGCATCCTCTTATTTTGCTCACAGAGCCATCAATGACCAGCAGTGAAGTCACTGATGAACCTCCAACTCTAATAAAAGAGGATTTACTGCCTCTGTCTGCTCAGGTAAAGGTACCTTACCTTTAGGCATGTTATATATGAGGTTAAGACACATTTTATATGTATGTCTACATTATTACATGTCTATAATGCTGCCTGTAATTAATCCAGCTACCTCATTCTATGTTTGACTTTATTATTTTTACAGGAGGATGAGGAAGTGGCAGTTGCTCCTCCATTGAAAAGAGTTTGCACTGAATAAAGGGCTTTTATTAAAAAGCCAAGTGTTAAGATAGACAAATCATGATCAACACAGCTCACCTGGACATGTGGGACTGAAATGAGCAGCCATGTTGCGGACTGAGCGTCTATTGGCTGCATTAGAATTTCATAAGAGAACAAAGATATCACCTCCCAGGACTGGTTCACTAAAATTAGCATGCGTTTAATAAAAGACTACAGATAAACACAGATCTCTATCAAAAGTCTACAAAGGACTGAAAATGAAAAGCACAAACTATGAAATGGTTAGAATTTAATTTTGATTTCCCCCTAATGTTTTTACATATTTTTACCATGAAGTATTTACTTGAAGACAAAGCTGTAAGTATTATATTTGTTGTAAATAACTCAGTATGGGAGAGAACACTATAAAAACATAGTGTGTCATGGCGTCATGTAGGTACATTAGGACAAGTATCTACTCATTTGCTGTGTAGATTGTTTGCTTTTACATTTTATTGCATGTGTTGCTTTACTATTTTTTTTTTATTGCATGAAGCAAGGAGCCGTTGATACAATGTTTTACCAAACCAGAAATTTTACAGTTGTAGAGTTCAACAAAGTAATTTTGGACTCAGCTCAGGTACCTTATGTTGAAATGTTAAATTGATCTTTCAATATCAGAAAGAAACAGATAGGGACAGAGAATATAGCAAGAATGTAACATACTGTGCTGTATCATGTTGAAGTAATTTCCAATATATAACTGACCAGCAATTCTAGTAATTCCCTATTTTCAGACTTGCATTGCAAATTTGAAGGTCTTAACATTTACCTGCTTTGGTCTAAGCGTCTATGAAGATGTCTTTATAGAAAAAATATATATAAATAAAATATGTGACTTATTTGTGTATGTTTCAGAATTAATCAAGTACAGCATGTATTCACCATGTTTAAAAGCTTTAATAATAATAATAATAAGTATTAATAATAAGTAATAATAATATTTTTTCCTGTAGTTTCCAAAATGTTTTAACTTTCAAACTTTGGGTCAGCTTTATTCATTTTCGTACAATGCTTTAATAACCTTTAATGAAAAGGTTTTGACTTTTTCAAAAGGAAGAATGTTTAAAGTCATTAACAGCAACCAGCAGGCAATTGTATTGTAATTTTAACAAGGGTGACATAATTATCAAAATGCCTTTACCTGGACATTGAAACTTACAGGTTGCACTAGTGTTACAATAGCGCCACTGTGTGACCATTTGACTTCATTAGTTCACAGGTCCCAAACCCTGCTCTTAGAGTACCCTCCTGTCCTTCAGATTTAGTTGGGACGGGGTACTCCCGACACCAGGGTTGGGAATGTGTGGATTCGTTTAGAGGGACCCTTGTCAAAAGCATTTTAGCATTTGTGACACGTGAAAGACCTTTCTTTCTTTTTTTTTCTTTTTTTTGGAAAAAAATTATCATAAAGTATATTATTATTACATATGATACCTTGTGAACCCATCCAAAACCGCAGTTTACTCACTGCATAAAGCGTTACATAAATAATTATGTAAAGAAATATCATCTGGTAAAAATGTTTACAACGATATCTACAAAGATGTCTGGCATTTGCATCCTAATTTAATTTTAAAATGACTTTCACTATTTAGACTAGACATCACTGTGATATCTGAATTATGCCAACTGGTGTGACTGGTGATCTTAGTATTTGCTCTGGGGTTCTCAGACTTGCCACTGATAAGTCACATTAGATCCAGGTTGACATTATTTATAACCCTACTTCTATTTGAGTTAGTGAGGATGAACTCAAGTGATTCAAGTGATCAGACAGTCAGGTTAAACATAATAAGGACCTAATACTGAATGGTGTAAATATCCACCAGGGCCCCAACTTTGTTCCTTATTCAAGGGACCTTTATAGCGTCCTCTTAACCCTGTTTTTATATCAGAGGCGTTACTATGATTTCACGCTGGGCGTGGTTATAACGACAGTCACCCAAGTAGGCCAATCAAATTCGTCCGCTTCGACAGCAGTTGATGCTCAGAACCAATCAGTGGCCGAGGTGGGCGGCAAATCTGTCCGATTCCGCGCGCTGCCGGTCGCGGTTTGGTGGTGGTCAGGGTCGTACGGGAGTGTTTGCCGGTGGAGTCGTATCTCCCGCCATTTTTTTCAACCTGACATTCTCCTTGTCTCATTTGTTGCTTTGTAACAAATACATCTTCAAGCATCTTTGAAGGACCAGGAGTGTTTGTTTGTTTCGTTTTTGTTTTGTTTTCTTGTCAGCGGAAGAGAAGAATTGGAGCATTCGTTACGCAGTGAAGACCAAAGTGCATGCTGGGATTTTTTTTAGAAAGCGCGCCATAGTGATCCTTGTGCCGGGCGCTTGTGCTGTGCCGGGGCTGTGACTCGGAGCAAACAGGCTCGTTTCCACTCCAGCTTTTGGTCTGGTTTATTTTGACCGCTATATTCTTTACTCTGTGAAACTGTTGGATGTTGACGAGCTATGCCCCAGCCGTCTCCTTTAATCCGTCGTGAACCGAGGAGAGGACATTGTTAATCCCAGCGCGTCGCAGTTATTGTTATTTAGCCGAAGCGAAGCTAAGCTAACTCGAGCCTAGCTTTGATGCTAGCTAGGCGTTAAATGTCGAGGAAAAACGCTTTGTGTGATTTCTGTCTCGATTCCTGGAATACATGTTTGTGCTGGCATTTATTTTAACCTAAAGCTCTACACCACGCCGAAGTTTATTTGTGAAAAACAGTCGTAATGGCGCCGTTGCTGGGCCGGAAGCCGTATCCGCTCGCTAAGCCGCCAGCCGAGCCACCGGGCCCGGGAGAGGAGCTCTACATCATCCCGCACACCAAAGAGGCCTTCATCAACAAAGAGTATCCTTTCTTAGCCAGCTAGCTAATTAGCTTTACTGCTTTCAACCGAAACAAGTTGCCACGCACTGCTACAGGGTATGTCAAGTAACAGAGTGTCCAATATGATTTAAAAAAGAAAAGACTAACGTTTTTCCTGTAATATTTTGCTCGGTTTTGGAATTGTTCATCCGCTATCCTGAGCTAGCTTTGTGTGTTTATCCACACGAGGCGTGAAAGAACCTTGTCTTAAGAATTAATAGTAATTATTAGTGTATGTAATGGTATTAGGAAACGTACTGAATGTTTTCACTTTTTGTTTGTTTTGCCATGAGCTAGCATAGGCTAGTACTCTGTTAGCTTTTCATTGAAGTTAGCTAGGCTTTGTTTGCTATAATGTGAACGGTAATGTCAGGACCTGGTGCTATTTTTAATGTCTGGGAGTCAGGTAGTCAAGACAGACTCGTATTTGGCTTTGCTTTGAGGTAATCTGAAACGTGCTGAGCCTTAACAAGCTAAGCGGTGCTAGTTTGTGGTTTCAGCTCCATGCCATTTAGTGAAGCTCGTGGAATGATCTTCCGGTTAGCTCACAAGCTAACATGATGTAGCCGAAGTAGTAGCAGGCTAGAGATGTGGCGTTTTTAGAAGCGTTTTGCTTTTATTTAACACAAATATTTAACGTCACCGTTTGGGAGAATAAATTGATATTTTGTTGATATATTGTTAAAGACTGAGAGGTTTGTTTGAGATGGTAGCATGAGAGTTTGGTGGGCTTTGTGACAGGACAGGACAGGACAGGGGATCAGAACCAGATTTGGGTTTCATGACATTTCTGTCACTTTAAGAGTAGATCTTGGGTGTAGTTTTGTACAGTAAACACAGTGATTTCTTTTGTTTAGTATATAAACACTCCATGACTTGACACGTGCACCTGTCAAACCACTTCTCACCACTCCTTTGCTAAACTTACACATACTGGTATTACAGGGATCTTCCAGAGGGTCATTATTTTTCATTTTTAGTTTTACTTACATGCTGGATCACCCAGTCGACATGGGATTCCCCTGTATTATCACAGTGTATTTGATATCATGTCTCTGCATGACGTGTGATCAGGATTTATGTTACAGTATAAAAAAAGCATAAAGCAAAAAAATTCATGATGTATAGAGTTGACAAATTCAGTGGTACAAAAAGAAGTGTTTCGTTCTTTGCACCCAAAATACTTTTAGATTTGTTTTAATGTCTAGTGTCTTCTTGTCACATCAGCCTTCTCATCTTTCTGTTGCATTGCTGCATTGGTGGCTGAACATGTTGGGGTTATCTTTACGTAGCACTATACTTGAAGATGGTACCCTCTAAATTCTCCCTCGGCTAAGATACTAGTCATCAAAGCACCTCAACCTTCCAGTGTCATATTCCTAAATATTTCTGTCTTAGAGCTAGGCCTGATGCCGCTCCTTTTAATAATTAAGCTTCTTTGCTACACCCTGTTGTTAATTATGAACAAGGCATCTCTGTCTCTCGCACAGTCCTGACTGCAAGGTTCCACACGAGCAAAGAGTGGCACCTACTCTCGTGTATCTACGTTTTAGAAATTCAGTGTCTTTGCTGTTTTTGTCCTTTAACCATGCTGTTCAGAGAATATGAGGCTCGGATGCAGAGATACAGCGAAAGGATATGGACGTGCAAAAGCACCGGCAGCAACCAGCTTACACATCTGGAGGCCTGGGAGGAAGAGCAGGAGGTCACAGAGCTGTGAGTAACAAAACTATTACCGCAAGTGAGACTCAAGTTGTGGGTATTTAGTCTGAGCTGTTGGTCTTTGTAGGTACTTATCAGGTGTTTTTGGTTTCCTGTTTATTATAATGCCTGGTTGTTTGTGTTAAAGATTCAGCATATAAGCATGTCACAGGCTCCAGTCTTTAGTGTTTTATCCAACTCCATAAGTGTGTTTATAAGCGCCTATAGCGCCCTCAGCTGGTATGAAAGTCTAAAGCGTTCACAGTTGATCTTTGTGTTGATTTTAGTTTAGTTTAGTATGAATAACACGTTTAAGTTGAAGTTAATCTAAATTTTTTTGCTAAAAATTTTATTTGTTACGTTGAGTTTAAAAAAACTTTCACATTGCATAGTTTGACACAGCTCTCTAGATTGTGGCTGGATATTTGCGTTTAAAAGTTATGTTTGTGTCCTTGCATTTTTTACAGACTCCAAGAGGAATACCCTGTGTGGTTTGAGAAGCCAGTTTTGGAAATTGTACACCATAACACTGTGTCTCTGGACAAACTGGTGGATCTGGCCTGGGTGGAAATTCTCACTAAATATGCTGTAGATGAGGAGTGTGACTTCCTGGTAGGAATTTTACTGAACATAATCCTGTGAATAGTTAGTTCCTACCCAGCTTGCTTATCTTATGTCTTTACACCGTTCACTCTAAGGTTGGAAAAGACAAAAGTTTGCGAGTGAAAGTGGTGAAAGTTCATCCTTTGGAAAACGTTCAGGAGGACCAGGCTCAGAAAAAATTGGAGGGAGCATGTGACTCACCATCCAGTGACAAGGAGAATGCCAGCCAGGAAATGGAAAAGAAGGAGCAGCCTAAAGAAGAGGAGAATAGCAGGAGAGAGAGTCTTTGTAAGTAACAGCAATTTATCTTTATCTGTTTTTGCTTTTTTTTCTTTGTATAATTTAATATCAGACTCGTCATATTTGTTTGATTCTTTACACTGCATTTGTAGGTGATCGGGCACGTAGATCCCCCAGAAAACTCCCGACCACTATGAAGGAGGAGAAGAAGAAATGGGTGATGCCTAAATTTCTGCCCCACAAATACGACGTGAAGCTCCTCGATGAGGACAAAGTTATCAGTGCCGTCCCTGCTGACAGCCTCTTCAGAACAGAGAGACCTCCTAATAAAGAGATTGTCCGCTACTTCATCAGGCACTACGCTCTCAGGCTTGGCATGGGAGAGAGTGCCCCCTGGGTGGTGGAAGATGAACTAGTTAAAAAATTCAACCTTCCCAGCAAATTCAGTGACTTTCTCTTGGACCCACATAAGGTATAATTATATATAAGGTAGTGTCTAAATACGGTGTTGCTGAGTGCACCTGTGTGGACACGCATTTTTTTTTCTAAAACAGTGCCAACTTTACGGAAATCGTTTTTGAAATGAAACCGTTTCCGTCTTCGTGTGGACAATCAGTTGTTTTTGATTTATAGCTAAAGTCAGTAACTTTGGGTTGTAACTGGAGATAAGGCAATACTATTAATGTACAAAAGAGTTTTTTGATGATTTTTTTTTTTTTTTTTTTTTTTTTTAGTTCTTAGCAGAAAATCCATCATCCAAGAGAAAGAGTCTTAGCTCACCGGAAGGAAAACCTAACAAGAAGCTGAAGATTCAGGGGTCAGAGTCAGGGGTAGACACAAATGGCGTAAATGAAAAAGGAGATAAGGAGAAAAAACGGAGGAAAAAGCAGGACTCTCAAAACATGCCTCTGAGTCCAACTCTCTGGGCAAACATGCAGGTATTCTTTTTATGAATGGCACTTTTGTTCATTATGCTTAAATGTAGTATGTTAGCACACAAGCAGCATGCTAGAGAAATATTGATGTCTAATTAGTGGAATGTAATGGAGCAAAAGCTGTCATTTCAGAAATAATTAGTTTTGGTAGTTGTGTCTTTTTATTCCTATTTTAAAAGTAGCTTTTATATAAGCATGGCTAGTTTGTTCTGGTGTCCCTGCACAGTGCAAGGACACATGCATGTTTATATTGGTGACTAGGTTGTTCCTAGGTATTTTTGAGCGCACTTCATGCAGACAGTGTTCCAGATACACTGTAGCATCAATCAAATTTTTACTGAAGTTGAGCACAGGTATTCTGTCTCTGTATTTTTAATTATTTTACTGTGCATTTTCAGGTAAAGAATGTGAATGGCTCTCCACTAAAGGTTAAGAATTCAGGAACACCCAGGAAATCCGAGAATAAGAAATCTAGTGATGGCAAGAAAAATCATAAGAGCAGTGCAACCAAAACGCTTAAAGCCTCAAAAAAAGACGAAAAGACCTCGAAAAGGCCCAGAATGAAGCAGATGACCCTGCTAGATCTAGCGAAAAGTCCAACTGCTGCATGCAGTCCTAGAAAGAGAGCACGGAGCACTGGGCCTGGCACTCCAAAGCTCGGTAAACCTCTTCCTCCAATGGCTCTGCATCTGCTGCGCTTTTATAAGGAGAACAAGGGCAAAGAGGACAAGAAGAGCACATTGTCGTCGCTGGTGAGCAGGGCAGCAAAAGCCTTGTCTGCAGAGGACCGTGGCCGCCTCCCTGACGAACTGAAGGAGATGGTACAGAAGCGCTGGGAGCGGCTAGAAGAGAAGCGACGCTGGGCTCAAATGAGTGAGGAGGAGCGGCAGGAAGCAATGCGCAAGAAGCGAGAGGAGATAAAAGAGAAGTTACGTGAAAAGGCAAAGGAGCGACGCGAGAAGGAAATGCTGCTGAGGCGTGAACAACAGCGACGCTTCGAAGACCAGGAACTCGCAGGCAAAAGCCTGCCTACTTTCCGACTAGTGGATATGCCTGAGGGCCTGCCCAATGCTCTGTTTGGTGATCTAGCTATGGTTGCTGACTTCCTCAGCTGCTATGCTGATCTGTTGTTGCCTGACAAGCAGTACCCAATCACAGCACAATCACTTATGGAAGCACTGGCAGCTGACAAGGGAGGCTTTCTGTACCTTAATCGCGTACTGGTGGTGCTGTTGCAAACATTGCTGCAGGATGAGCTGGCTGAGGCCTACAGTGAGCTCGACATGGCACTTTCTGAAATCCCACTGACAATGCACTCTGCGTCCGAGCTAGCACGTCTGTGCCTGCGCCCCACCGATGTGCAGGGTGGCGAAAGCGCCCGCGATTCCGATGAATGGCACAACGGAGGCTGCTATGATGATGATGTCTTGAGTGCTGAGCTTTTGGAACGTCTTGAGACCACCGAGGTTTTCGAGCTAGCATCGGCTGAGAAGGCGAGTCTGCTAGTAGCTTTGTGCCATCGCATCCTAATGACCTACTCTGTGGAGGACCATATGGAATCATCACTTCAGCGCTCTACTGAGCTCTGGAAGGAGCGCATTGCCACGCTCAAGGAGGCCAACATACGCCGTAAAGCTGAGAAGCAAATGCGCAAGGAGCAGATGGAGTCTAAGACCCAGGATGTGGCTGGTAAAAAGGAGAAGAAAAAGGAGACTAATGGCAAGGAGGATGTGTCCAAAGTCAAGGCAGAGCCAGAAGATATGATTAGTACAGTGAAAAGTCGCAGACTAATGGCCATGCAGGCCAAAAAGGAAAAGGAGGAGCTTGAAAGGCAAAACAAAGGTGAGCGCAAGATGGAAGGACAGAAGAAAGAAGAATAATAAAGCCATTGAAAGTGTTTACATGTGCAGAAACTAACTGTTGAATAAAGTAAGATTCTGATTGTAATGCAAACAAGGTCCACAGGAGTCAACAAAGTGATTGCGGTAAAAAATGTTATTAAATTTAGTGTGCATGTAAACACATTTCATTTATGTACTCAGTGAAAGGGTGAAAGTCTCAGAATATTTACATGACAGCTGAAATTATAAAGGGGTGGAGGGCGCCTAAATTGCACAGCTGAAGATTGTGCTTAAAAATGATCCAGTTGTATACTCGTAGCCACTCTGTTAACTGTGCTGTTCTTCCTTATGGTTGTAGAGCGTATGGAGAAGGAAGCAGAGGAGGAGCGGATTAGAAAACAGAGGGCTGCAGTAGAGCGTGCATTCCACGAGGGCCTAACTAAGGCCAAGCTTGTAATGAGGAGAACGCCACTTGGCACTGACCGCAACCACAATCGGTGTGTGCATACACATGCTCCTCATTTGAAGTCATACCACCAAAAGCATCCCTGTTAAGGTTCATTGCTTAAAGCTTTAGAAAAAATAAGGTTGACCATAGTTTGTGTTTTCTTGCAAACATCAACATTTATGTCGTTGTTAATGTTTTGTCCCTAGCGTTGCATTATTTTATTGGTGGCTTTTTTTTAGGTAAAATTCTTTAGTCATTTTGGTTTGGACTGAGCACACAACTTGCTCATTTACCGGTCATTAATCCTTTGGTTCGTTTTTTTTTTTTACCAGAGATTAACAATAATAGCAAGAAATGTTGGATACTATATGTGACAAGGCTATGCTGTCATTGTGTAAATAGGTATTGGCTGTTCTCTGATGTCGTTCCTGGGCTTTACATAGAGAAAGGCTGGGTGCATGAGAGCATTGACTACAGCTTCACACTTCCACCTGAGCAGACACCGGAAGATGAGGAAGAGGAGGATGAGGAGACTGAGGGTAAGAGTTCCATGTCTTAATAATGAATTAAAACAAGTCCTTATGTCTCTAAAGAAATTAAATAGGGTATTGGTTAGGTGTTGCCTATTTATCATGTATAAATATGCTCAAATGTGTTTTTTTTTGGGTTCTGATTCATATCATGGTGTAACATGCATCGGTCATCAGTGACTAAATGGTGGATTTTCACACCAGGAACAGACATTGCAAAATTGTGGAAGTGTTAAGAGCATCAAAACCTAGCTTAACAAGTTTGTGGCAAGGGAGTCAACATTTACTTTTACATGAGCAATTGACCATACAGTAATATTTTGAATAACTTCGCTGTTTGTTTCTTTACTTGCATATCTATTTATTTGTTTATGCTGAGTGAGAGATCCTGGCCAGTTGTTCTAACAGGCAAATCTCATGTTTGGGTTCATATCTGTTACACAAACATTATATCATAACTAAAAAGATTTTAATTAATTTTCTTATGGTTACTAAATCAATTCAAAATCTTGATGTTTCGTCCTTTCTATAGATGTGGAAAAAGAAGATGAAGGAAGTATAGCTAGTGTTACTAATGACAATGGCCAGCAGGGGGCACCAGCTCCGGAGACATGCATAGAGACGACTGTGCCCAACCTTGGTCAAAACCTCTGGTAAGTGAATTTTACTATTAAGTTAAATGAAATTGTGTCTGCATTTCTACTTCTATTGTCTATCAAAGCCTTTACATATAACTAACTGTTATACTATTATATTACTATATAACTATGCAACACGTATCTCTTTACTCAGGTTTGTGTGCGACACTCAGAAAGATTTGGATGAACTTATAGAAAGCCTTCACTCACAAGGGGTGCGAGAGAGTGAACTAAAAATGCAACTGGAACTCAAGTGAGTTGTGTACTAAGCGAATACTTTATTCAATGCATATATGTTGCCCTTTACTGTTGGATATTTACTTTAAAAACCTTCATTTTAAACAAAAAATTAAAGGTACCAGGATATCCTACACTCCATCCACCTGTGCCGCAAGGCCAACACTGGTTTGCGCACTTGTGACGGTAACCAGGAGCTCCTCAAATACCTGCGCAGTGATATCATTGAGGTGTCTTCACGTCTGGAGAAGGGTGGACTCGGTTTAATGGAAGACACGGCTCTTTTTGAGGAGCAGGTGAGGGGTGGGGTGAGATTGTCTGATGCTTCTGTTGTGATTAGGGTCAGTAAGTTTGAGTTGAGTGTTGAGGCCAGCATGGAATCCCAGTCCCACCCTGAATGCTGTTATTGTTAGGAAGGAGACACCATCATTAATTAAGGTTCTGATGTGTGTGATCTCTGTTCTTATCTATAGTTTTAATGTTTAAATGTATATATTTTTTTCCTCTCTTCAGGTGCGACAAATGGAAAACCTGAAAGATTTTGGCGAGTGTGTGATTAGGTTGCAGGAGAGTGTGGTTAAGAAGTTTCTGCAGGGCTTCATGGCTCCAAAACAAAAGAAAAAGAAGAAGCAGACAGGGGAAGAGAGTGGAAAGACAGAGGAAGTGGACGAGGAGAAGAAACTGGCTGAGGAGGCTCGGGTAAGTGTGTGTGTAAGCGCACGTGCCTGCTTATTCTCCGAAAACGAATACACCTTTCTTTCTGTGTATACCATTTATAGTGTTTGATCCACATCCTTTCAAAATGTTACGTTTTCAGCTTTGTCTTTTTCCCGGCAGGTGGCAACTGCTGTGGAGAAATGGAAGTCTGCCATACGTGAGGCTCAGACATTCTCACGCATGCATGTGCTCTTGGGAATGCTCGATGCATGCATCAAGTGGGACATGTCGGCGGAGAACGCTCGTTGCAAAGTGTGTCGCAAAAAAGGTAAGAGACAGCATGGTTAAACGTTATTAAATGAGGCTAGGGTTCCTAAAGCAAATCCTAAATCTTTAACAGAACCTATTTATATTTACCACATACAGCATCTGTACTCTGATGCCCAACGCATAGAATTTTTCTAATAAACCAGAGCATTTCGTTAAAACTCTGTCAAGCATGCTTCAACCTGAATTGGTTAAATATATGAAATTTCCTTTTAATGCTTAAATGTTCCACTTTTTATTTTAGTAGGTGAGGATGACAAATTAATCCTGTGTGATGAATGCAACAAAGCCTTCCACCTCTTCTGCCTGAGACCAGCCCTTTATCGCATACCTCAAGGAGAGTGGTTGTGTCCGGCCTGTCAGCCAACCATTGCCCGCCGCTGCTCGCGTGGAAGGTGAGAACAGCAAAGCTGTCTGAAATTGTACACACGTGATGTGTACAGGTATAAGTGCACACCCCAAACCTCCACTCTTGTCTGTGTGCGACAGAAACTATAACGAAGACACAGAGGAGGAGCAGGATGAAGATGAATCGGAAGAGGACGAATCGGAAGAGGATGAGTCTGAGGATGAAGAGCAGCGGGATACGGGACACAGCTGTAAGTCTATTTTTAGCTACATGGACATCTATCTTTACTGCACACTAAGTTTCCAGAAAATGTTTCATAGTACACGTAACTAACTTGTCTTTTCATTTCTGTTTTTTTATTAAACAGTGAGGCCGAGAAAGAAGATGAAATCGTTCTTGAGGCCTAAAGTCCAGAGCAAGTCATCGTCCAAGAAGCATTCCCCACCAAGTGCCAAAACTGCATCTAAATCTAAAGGTGCTACTAAATCACGGCCAAGCAATCCTGCAGACATTGACGAATTGGTGAGGAAGGTTTTTCTTTTTTCTTTTATGTCTTATGTTGAACTAATGTTACCCATGCTCTCCCGCACAGGATAAATGCAAATGAATGAGAATTGACAAAATTTAGCTAGATATGTGCTGTTTGCCTATGTTTACAATGTGGTTTGATTTCCGCAGGTACGTCAGAGCTCCAGAACAGGAGGAAACAAGCAAGCACAAGAGCTTGAAAAGTGTGACGAGATCCTCCAGAAATTGATTAAATTCCGTTATAGCTGGCCCTTCAGGTATTCCCCCAGTGCATTTTATATCTACATTTTTATACTCATTTGTTTTACTGTTTTAAAAAAATACATTTTAATTGGGAAATCTGAAAGGTATCATTAAACCAAATTCAGTGGTCGGGGGTGTATCCATGTCTTATTTGTACCATACAAGCATGAAGGAGAGCCTAATTTACTGCATCCTCATCAAATAATATGGAGACTATGTAAAAATTCCACTAAATAGAGCCCTACTAAATAAAGGCACTACACCATTAAGATGAGATTTTTATATGAGATAGAAATGCCTGGGACAGCATTTCTCCAGCAGAAATGACCAATGAAATCTGATCACAAGTTGCCACTAGAGCTGTGTGGCCACATGTGCGAATGGCTATGTGTCTTGGCTGTCTGCTTGTGATATAATCTTCTTGGGCACATGGTGTAATTGCCTGGTGTGAACAAGGTTTCAGGTTACTTGCAGTTATTCAGTCTAGCATTAGACAGCTAAGTAGCATATGCAACATATGGTCTGAAAAGTGAAGCTTACCAAGAGCCTTAATAAACTTCACACACAACCTGAACATTTGTTACGCTTGCTAACCTGGTTTTCCTTACTCCTTCAGAGAGCCGGTGTCAGCGGAAGAAGCCGAGGATTACCAGGACATCATAAGCACTCCTATGGACTTCAGCACCATGCAGAGCAAGTTCAAGTCGTTGCAGTACCGCAGCCCACAAGACTTCATGGAGGACATGAAGCTGGTGTTCAGTAACGCTGAGGAATACAACCAGCAAGGCAGTAGTGTGCTGCAGTGCATGAACCGCACTGAGCAAACATTCACAGAGCTGCTTCACAAGATCTTACCTGGGGTGACCTACCTGCGCCGCAAAGCACGAAAACGCAATGCTCCTCAACAGGACGAGGACGACGAGGAAGATGAGAAGAGGGGAAGGAAAATACAGAATGGCAAACAAGAAACTTCGGCCTCTAAAGGAAGGGAAGAGGGCAGCGGCCGGTCCTCTAGACATAGCGGCAGACATCGCAGGTTGGAGGAGAGCGAAAGTGAAGATGAGGATGAAGAGGACCAGGTCACAAGGAGGAGCAAACGGACAGCAGCTTCATCGGGCCGCAAGGACTACCGGGAACAGGATAGCGACAGTGAGAGAGAGAACAGGCGAACTGGCTTAAGAAAGTCAGGGAGGAGAGCAGGTGACGAAGCAGAGGAAAGCAGCGATGATGAATCACTCGGCCAGCGACATTCCAAGAGGCAAAAACGCTCACTATAAAGTCCAGGGTGCTTTTCGCGTATTCTTTTTTATTATTATTCTTTGGTTTTTTTTTTTTTTATTTTTTTTTATCCTTCCTTAATCTTCTACCTCCCTCAATTCCAAAAGGCAAAGTGGACCCACTGTAACAGAAACTTCTCAAACTGCCCCATGTAGATTTATTTTTTTCTTTTTCATGTTTATTAGACTTGATGCTTTATGTTCATATTGATAAATACAAAGGAAA
The DNA here is from genome assembly GCA_028565595.1 of Duopalatinus emarginatus. Taxonomy (NCBI): domain Eukaryota; kingdom Metazoa; phylum Chordata; class Actinopteri; order Siluriformes; family Pimelodidae; genus Duopalatinus; species Duopalatinus emarginatus. Next base: position 4,890,821 of record JAOVVF010000032.1, on the reverse strand, counting down.
CTGATTTATATTTGTAAGTTGTTTATTACTGGTGACTTCTTTTTCTCAACCAGGAAATTTATGATCTCCGAGATATGATCTCTGTGAACTCTTGAAAAGGCAATTTTCATTTGCATTTTGGCCACTTGCTTCGTATATATTAAAAAAAAGGATTTGTCATTGGGGTTGTTTGACATCTCCGTATCCATGTGTAATTTTGATGATGTCAGATTGTCTGGCAGGGCTTCTGAACAGAGAATGGCAGAGGTGCCAGGCAGGGTGCCTGTGACATGTGATCGTTCCGTAAATGTGTGGGGGTTTTTTTTATAAAAAATAAATAATTCTCTAGGATTGGAACTCCAGCTGTGCTTGTGGTGTACCGATACTACGCACTATTTTCTTGGGGACAACCAGCACCAAAAGAATTTTTGGGGGATACAATGTTTTGTTTCGTTTTTTTTCAGAGTACAAGTACATATGAATAAAGCATTTTCTGGATCTAAAATCATGTCTGCTGGATTCACCTTTATTTCTGTAAATTTGAATTTTATAATGTAAAAAAGCTACTAGTAGTTGGGCAATGATGAATCCAAAAGCTTCAATACATGTAGTTCAAGTCAAGTACTGACTTAAATGAAGCCCTTGTCTTAGTATTGGTGCACCTTGTGCTTTCTGGATTTCCTAAAGGATTTGTAGGGATTCTTTATCAACACTTCCTGCAATCTTAGAAGATCTATATTTTGTACAAAATGTTTTTTTTTTTTTACTCGATATGAGCACCACCACTGTCTATTCTTTCCATTGTTTGAAAGCCTATTGAGAAATCTGTACCAAGTGATTTGAGTGTGAAGGTCAGTGTTGTGCTGAACCTATTTGTTTTTATTATCCTTGATTGTTTTATTTTAATCATAACTTTTTGTACCCTCTACCTGGTTAAAGCTTGGGTAAGGTTCATACTCTGGAATCTTCAGATTCTAGGATCACTGATCCTGTATTTAAGGTCATATGTTCCAGTTCTTTCTTCTGAATATGCACCTAGGAGAAATGCTCTTAGTATGGTTAATTCGGCTCCGAATCAGATTGTTCTTAAGAGCTCAGGGATTATACAGAGAAAATGCAGTGTTGGAGTGGGGAAAAAAAACAGCAGCAGCAGGCAATGACCTGCAGGTGGCACTCTAATACAGCATTTACATGCTTAGCTTTCATGCATCACCAAGATGATCTTTATGACCTGTTTATAAATAATCATGCCACTTATACTTTTATACACAATAACAATGATGTGATTATACAGGGATAATCACTTTTCCTAGACAGAATCTTCCTGC
>JAOVVF010000032.1:4869409-4889403 GCA_028565595.1 Duopalatinus emarginatus | reverse complement strand
TGTATATATATATATATATATGTATGTGTATATATATATATATATATATATATATGTATGTATGTGTATATATATGTATATATATATGTATGTGTATATATATGTATATATGTGTATATATATATATATATGTATATATATATATGTATATATATTGTTTTGTACATTTCCCTGATTGGTTTCTGGTGATACCAGGAACAGAACAGGTTTTCTTTTTCAAATGAGTAATTGCCAAACAACTAGGGATACGGTTAACTTGTAAGTGATCTACAGACCAACAGTCTTCAGGTCTTGGTACTTAGAAGGAACCATACAATAACCTGTTCACACCCTTTCTTATTAAACCTGGATTAGGCAGCGCGTTCCTGGAATAATGTCCTAGTTCAAAGAGTGCTTATGTAAGCTTGTGTTCATCATTGTGCTCTCCATGTATGAGACCCCAGGCTTGGATTTTTTAAAAACATTAATGCAGTGATTTAGGATCAGTCTGAACAAGAAGCAAGTTGAACTTTAAGACTGCATACCCATAATGGTGCTGAAGAGCCAGCCAGTTTTTTCATAGTTAACATTTCCCCCCTTCTTGTGATTAGCACTTGGGTTCTGTGTATGTTAATGCTGTTTATATTCTTGGTATATTTTAGAAGGAATCGTTTGGAGCTTGTTACTCTTAGGAAGGTTGACATCTGTTATCAGTATGTATTGAAAATTTGCAAAAGTAAAATTCAGAAACTTTTGTTTGCATCTCTCTTTAGTCTGAGAGGCTCCGTGGACACATTTAGTTTTCCATCTATATAATCATGAACATGTAAGTTTGTAATCTATTTGAGTCATCACTGCCAGCTGTAAAACCTTGTAATATAATGATTAGGGACAGCCTAATGAACCAACCTGAGGTTAATTTTTTTTTCTTTTATTTTTTAATAAAACCTTGAACAACGTTAAAAATGTGTCTTTTGTATTTCTTCACTATCCAATTGCCTGCCCTTAAGCTGAAAAAGAGTGACTAGTTGAGCATGCTTTGTGAATTGAACATGGTCCAAAGACAGAGTGTATGCTGGCAGTAAGTTTGGGTCACAGCAAAGGTGTGAAAGGACTACAGTCACAACAGGCAGAGGAACGTATTCTTTTTTTTCCCATGAAATAATTTTATTTTTGCTGTAACCATTTATTTTCTCTCATGTCTGTATTGTCCCCTTGCCTAAACTGTGAATGGAGAGAGAGAGAGGTGCTCATTTCATTCGTTTAATTTTAGGCATTGGTGTTTTGTTTGGAGCTCTCAGGTGGCACCAGGTAATTACGCTTCAACCTCTTGCCTCCTTCTCTTAATCGGCCTGGCCCCCACAACTTTCCACTGAGGAGGAGAGGGGACCCTGAAAGTGAGACGTGGAACAAGAGGACCTTCTGTGAAAGTGCAAATGATGGAAGAAGGGCAGCTTTCGAAAGCTGGAACTTTGAGGAAAGTGAAAACGTAGTGATGAAGTGGGAGAAAACAGACCCTGCCTGTTTGAGGTGGATAAGATTGAAGGAGAAAAAGGGATCCTGTGTGGAGAAAGTAGAGAAATCTGGTTCAGAAACATTAAGAGGTAGTTTTAAATGTGCTTTTAATATTATTTTATCTATTGATTGTTGTGGCATAAATACATTGCTGATGTATAGGTGTAGTTTATGTAATGGTTAACAGTAACTATTGCTTTAAAATGTCATAAGATATCAACTGATAATAATCCTAATTTATAATATTCCTCATTTCATGTTCCTCACTGGATCTGCATTTGAAGCAGTTGGTTCTTCCCTCCGTCTTTAACCACATGATACAGCCCCTTTAACTCATTTACAACAAACATGTCTACAGTGACTAATATGAACTAGATAGATAGATGGGTGGTTGTGATGAGGTAGATGTATGGGTGTATAGACAAAGTGGCAGTGTAAAGTGTCCATCGGTGTTCAGTGATCCTATCCTGGAAGTGGTTCAGTATAGATAATGTCCTGGTATAGAGATAAGGTGTTGTGCCATTTCTTGCTATAGCACGGCTGAATTGGTCTATTGCTAAATGTGTTCCACTGTCTGACCGTCGGGTTACAGAGGGGGTGGATTGTGTTGTCCAGAATAGCAGAGAGTTTGTTAAATGCCCACCTTACCCCTACCACCTCAAAACCAGCCAGTTAGAAATCCAACACTCAGTCAGTCTTCTTGATCAGTTTATTAGGCTTTTTAGCATCTCCTGCTCTGATGCTGCTCTGCCAACAGACTGCTGAAAAGAATGCAGACTGATAATACCTGAACACACATTATTAACAGTTTGCAGGTACTTTGCAAAAAAAATCTGAACTAGGAATGAACAGCAAGTACCACCTTTTATAACCGGGTTGAGTAATTTAAAAGCATTTAGGAGCTTTCTGTAATGTGAAAGTGAAGTGAAAGAAACTGTGCAGTAGAACTGACCTTCGCATTTGACCCATCTGTGCAGTGAAACACACACACACACACACTCTAGTGAAAGCACACTAGGGGCAGTAAGCACTATGCTTAGAGGGGGGTGGGTAGTCCCTATTCGTAGTGCAGGGGAGCAGTCGGAGGTTAGATGCCTTGCTCAAGGGCACTTCCGTCGAGTCTTGTTGGTTGCAGTTATCGGTCCCAAGGCCGGTTCATTAAGCACAAGCTTACGGCTGCTGGAGTTAATATTACTAATTAATATCAATGGATTGAATAAAAATGTCACGTTTAATATTTTTAAATGTCAGTTAATATGTTAAGCTATTGCATTACTTTTTCCCAATATTCAAAATTTTTCACTTTCGGAAAGTGGTGGATGTACATAGTGCATAGTCAAACAATATGTACACTAGGGTATATATACACTAGTGTGTATATATACCCTAGTGTACATATTGTTTGACTGGCTCTTGTTTGGATAAATGAAATGAATGAAAGTTTGTGATAATAGACAGTAATTCAATACACGCACCTCACACCACAAATAAGGGCAGAAGCAGCTGTCCAGCAGAAGTTCCTGGAAAAGGGAGGATATCTAACGGAGGTGTAAGCTTGTGTAACTGAGACCTTTTGGTGTGTGTGTCTGTGTTGCTGTGTGTGTGAGAGAGGGAGTGAGGAGAAGTCAGTTAGGAATGTTTACGTGCTCATAAATGTATTGGTTTGCATACGGTAAAGCATTGTTTCTGTGTATAATTGCTCCACTGCATGTAAATAAACACTACGAGCATGTGTTCTAAGTGTATTTACATGAGCATGAATAGGTGTGTGTTGAGTAATTCTCAGTGCGTGTGTGTATTTCTATTCGTGCACTTGCTCTAATAGGGAACAGTGAGATGTCAGCCGACCCATAAAGGACTCTTTGAATGGCAGGCAGTGTGTGTGGAGGGCGCTGTAATCCATTACAGATGTGGAGGTAATTATATCCAGTCAAGTCTGATGGCGACAGAAGCCACGGCCTGGGCACTGACGTCTTAGGGCTTGTCCACAGCCTTTGCACTTACCACAGATGCACCTCTTAATTTCTCTTGTAAATATGTTTTTTCATAATCTCTTTCCATATTTCAGTTTTGCATTACAGCCCACTGACTCTGACCACATCTGTATTAAGGTTGAGGCATCTAGGTTGTATAAAATGTCATGTCGTACATATTTTTGAATGTCTGGATTCAAGCTCAGTTATTGTATCAGTTCAGTATACACTAATTGTTATTAAAAAAAAGAACTTTCTGTCTTTTATACTAATACAGTACACTTCCTCTTAGTGGAATCACAGCAGCTTTTCTTAGTCCCTTATAGCCCTGTGGTAGACCAATAGGGTTGTGGTTCTCCATCTGAACTGGGTGATTGAGAATTGGCATGATGCAGTATGTGTGTACCCAATCTGCGCTGCTCCAACCACACAGTTCTCTAACACAGAGCATCTTCTTTCACAAGACATCATGGAAAAACTCTGACTTCAAATTCCACAGCATGAGGGCTGAATAGCATGAAAGGTGGTGATGTATGGGCCCCTGAATTGCTACTCTGTTTAAAGAAAGGTCCTTCAGTAATTGAATCTATATTTAACCATGTAAATTATTTAAAAAAAACATGAAAATAGAAATGGTATGCTTAAAAATATATATAAAGTTAATCTAGCATGATAGTATAAATATTGAAAGTTGTGTGATGGTAATGGTCTATATAATAATAAAGAAGAATAATGTAGAGCCAATTTAACACTGAGATTTGGGAAATGTTTATGCAAAATGTTCTGATTCTTGATTGATTCATCCGCAGTTGGATGTGGTGAGAGAAAGAGCGGAGAGACAAAGGCTTTCTGTGTTGAACTCAGAGGTGTTCCGCGCCACTGAGGAAGGCAAAGCAAGCAGAACCGGAGGAAAGGAGAAAAGAAGGAGCCCAGGAAAGATTTCGCACCCTCAGCAACTCCATTGTGACCTAGTACACACATACACCTAAACTCTTCCCAAAATCTGCTCCAAAACTCAGTCGTCACTCACTGGAGAATGAAAACAAAGCAGCCCTTCACTGGCAGGCTTTCCTTTCAATTTTAATTAAAGAACAGCACCTGAAATTAAACTGGGGTTCTGATGACCTCTAGTACCGCAAAAACCCATCCGTCTGAAAACAAGACAGTTACACACTCTCTCACTTTCACGTACATACACATAAAACTCTGTGGGCGTGCAACCAGTGGGTGCTAGTGTGAGAATGAATATCCAAGCATGCTTTTGGCTACTGTAAGTGAATACGACCTCTTGTCCGGTCTGACGGATTAACAGCAATCCGGGCAAAACACACAGATAGGGTTCCATCTCGCTCCCCCTCTCTTTGTCTCTTTCTTTTTCTCAGTGACATGCCTCTCTTTTGATTTGTTGCCTGTTATATACTTACTTCCTTTTTCTTTTATTCTGTTCATATGTAAACAGGTTGTTTTGTGGTTTCTTTTTTTTCCAACACATCAACACTATTAACCCCCCCCCCCTTTTTTTTTTTTTTTAGAAATCTTTCAGAATCCATCTCTTATCCAGCTGAGGGCTTCATCAAAGAGCTTTCCCAGCTTAACATACTACACTTCATTACCCTTTATGCACACACAATTTCAGTCCTCAAACTCTCGTTATTTTTGTATTATCCTTTATATCTCAATCTTTCAGTTATTCATGCACTCCACATGTTTTGTTTCCTTACCTGATTTACAGTATTTACTGTCTGGTCTGTATTTAATTTACTGTCTCTTTTTTGCTGGCTTTGGTTGATTGATCTCATTCGTATATTCATCCTCAATTAATGTTTTTCCTGATCAGGATCGTTGTATTAGTGAATGCAATATACAAACATATTAGGTGGGGTTCACTCGTTTATGCAACTAAAAGTCTGAGACTCATCTACTACACAAAATATGTGAGATGAAATGAAAGTGAACTATTTTGCCTTACTGTGTTTGCACACAGAAGGAATGTGACCCTCCGCATTTAACCCATTTGTGCAGTGAAACACACACAAACACCAGTGAACACTAGGGGGCAGTGAACACACTTGCCCGGAGCAGGGGGCAGCCCCAAACCACAGCACCCGGGGAGCAGTTAGGAGAATTACATGCCTTGCTCAAGGGCACCTCAGTGATGTCTTGCCGTGGGTGGGGATCAAACCTGTGACCTTCCGGTCATAAGACCGATTCCCTAACCACTAGGCCACAGCTGCCCATAACAGCCGTATGTGCTTCTTTCCCAAACTGTTGCCACTAAACTTGACTAAGCATCATAATATTCTGTATCATTATAAATTCTCTTCACTTTAAGGGACCCAAACCTGCTCCCTTAAGACATGGTTTGCCAAGTTTGGAGTCAAAGAGTTTGTGGTCTTCACAGAGCCATGCACTCAACCCCACTGAACACCTTGGCATGAACTGGGGTGCAAATTGCACATTACAACTTCTCACCCAAAATTAGTACCTGACCTCACTGATGTTCTTGTGACTGAATAGGCACAAATTCTTGCTGCCATCTTCAAAGATCTAGTGAAAATCCATGGTCTTGGAATGTGATATTCAACAATCAAGTATGAATATGATAGTCAGGTATCCACATACTTTCAGGTATATAATGTAAATTCAACATGGTTAGATGTGTTAACCAGTGGACATAATATCCCCCTTGCTTGTGTTGGACTTTATGTACATTCTGACTTAATCTGGGTTCTGGCTATCATTAATGGCCCCTAATGCTGACAAGACCCCCTGCATCTTTATGAGTGCCTGTGTTTGGTTGTAAACAGAGCCAGATGTGTAAAACAAAGCAAATATTGCTCATAAAAGTCTTACACGAAAGGTGTAATTAGTGTGTAACAGCGAGTCATGTCCGGCTAAACGCCACGAATCGCGACAGGAGAGCATTCTGCTCTCATGCAGGGCCGCTCTGGGAATCAGGAAAACCGGCGGGAAAAAGTGTGCATGCTGCACCACTTAGCAGCATATAAAACACTGCCAGAAAAAAGCATCCTGGGTTGAGCTGGTGTTACAATTCATGCAAGACATGTTTGCTTCCCTTACATAACTGCCTGCAACTTTATGTTCCAGCTCCTTATAATGCCTGCAGTAGTTACATTTATGGGTTTAATATTAGAGACCAGCCTTCACAGAAGTGAAATGCTGAGTTAAAGAAACATTAGCCCTGGCTTGATTTTTAAACAAGCTAGGATGTCGGAGGCCATAACCTATTGGCACCAAACAAAAGCAGCAGTGTGTGCGTGTGTCTTTTCCCAGCTGGTTTTCTTTAGAGCTGAACGTTGTGCTGTACAATAATCAGTCTGTGTCAACACCCCTGACAGGGAAAAAAGGCTTAATTCACCTTAGCGGAAAGAGGTTGGGCAAATAATTTCACTCTTAAGCTGTGTTGGGGAGCTGAAACGTTCACAGAAAAAGTGGTATGTTACATGGAATGATCTGCATCTGTACAGAATAGTGTGTTATGCATTGTTTTTTTAAGGCAGATATAAAGCAGACATGGTGGTAATGGGTGTGATATTTTAGGATTTTAGGATTTTAGGAGCTAATGATGCTTCACATACAATACTATACAACGTAAAGGATTATGTGATCTGTTGAGTGGCAAAAACTGAATCACTCATTGGTTTCTTTGGTTTTTTTTTCTGAAAGTGATTTAGATGGAAGTATAAAGAGAAAAGAGCCTTGGGAAATGAGCTCATCTACTACACAAATTATGTGAACCCATAATATCCATATGTGCTTCTTTCCCAAACTGTTGCCACTAAACTTGACCAAGCATCATAATATTCTGTATCATTATAAATTCTTTTCACTTTAAGGGATCCAAACCTGCTTCCTTAAGACATGGCTTGCCAAGTCAGGAGTCAAAGAACTTGAGGTCTACAGATATTTGAGGATATGCTTCACATACAATACTATACAACGTGAAGGATTATGTGATCTATTGAGTGGCAAAAACTGAATCACTCATTGGTTTCCTTGTTTTTTTTTTCTTTCTGAAAGTAATTTAGTATACTTTAGGAAGTATAAAGAGAAGAGAGCCTTCCTGGATGATGGATGGTTCAAGAAGTCCTTGTTTTCCTTTGAGTGGTAAATCTCTCATAACCCTCGAAACCCTCAATATTCTTCACTTTTATATCAGCATTTGTTTCTTCATTCATCCGTTCATCTTAATAAACACTTTATCCTTGTCAGGGTCATGGTGGATCTGGAGATCTCAGGACCCCTGAGTGAGAGGACGGAACACACCCTGGATACAATGACATGCACACAAATTAGCATAGCCATCAGAGGTAAAGTAGAACTGATTGCTTAAAATAACCACATCTAACAACCCAAGAACCCTTGTAAAAATCTTTTTCTTAGAGTTATTTATTTCATAGCAATTCAGCTAATGAAAAGTATGGTTTAAGATAAATGATTCGATAATAAGGCAAACATTTAAAAAAAAACATGTCCATGAACATGTATTAAGAGCCAGATCATGTCATTTGTAACAGACATGTTGTAGGGGGAAATGCTTAAGTTTTAAGTAGTGGCCACTGGTTTGAACAATTACAGTCCTACACACACACACACACACACACACACACACACACATAAACGCTTTCGATCTTCACTTCTAAACACTGGGCAGTTTGGGGTCAAAAGGGGAATGAGAGAATACTAAGAGGAAACCTGAGGGTTAACTTCATTATAGAGTTCTCTTAAAGCATTATCTACGCCTCTACACAGCTCTTACAATACAACAGAGAGAGCGAAAGAGAGCGAGAGAGAGAAAGAGAGAGAGAGAGAGAGAGAGAGTTAAAGTGAAAGAAGAAGAGTGGGAGGGAACGAAGGGAAGAGAATAAAGAAAGAACAAAAAGGGCATAAAAGTCTTACCTTTCTCAAGATCTATACAAAGACCATGCTTGTGAAAAAAAAACCCCAGTATATACAGCCATTATTTTTCTCAGAAGTGGTGTAAGGCACTAACCTATGACTACGCCACCCTAGGAATTTTGGCCAGGAAAATAATACAGCGAACCAGTACAAATCAATTAAACAGAATTCAGGTTTGTTGTACTAGTAAGCAAGAGACAAGGGTTCATTCAGTAACGAAAATTTACAAGGGAGCACAGACAGTGACAACAGGGCTATTCACACCATACACAAACCAAACGAAGTATAAAGCTAATACCAGAAACTGAGGCAGGATACATAGGGGAAAGCAAACATACATAGAAAGAGCCATCCGACATTGCATGTGCACACACATCCACAAACACAACAATAGAAAATCTATGCAGTGGCAAAGGCTAGGGGACACCACAACCTGAAACAAGCAGCTTCCCCATGCTTAAGCTCTCAGCTTCTAAGAACAGAGAGGGAACACAGACTCTGTTAGCTGGGATCCATACGCGCATACACACCCTTTAATACCAACAACGGCAAAACACCTTAGTTCCTTTAAATGCTTAAGCACTACACACTGGACATCAGCAGCTATGAAAAAGTTTTAAAAAAACACACAACATAAAACAATATTGATTGCACTCTGCACTCTTGATTGATTGATTCATGCAACTAGGACGGCCATATTAATAAAAATAAATAACTGTCATCAAGGTAGCAAGGTTAATAGGTGACCAACATGTTAAGAAAATTGAATCAGGAAAGAAACAGGAAAAAACACTTATTCAAAGCAAGGCAACAAAGAGCTAACTAAAAGCAAAGCAACTGGAAACAGGTCGTCACAAAGCTAGGTGACGAGAGCTAGAAAGTTGTGACAAATCAGTCAGAGGCAACGCAGCAGCGTTGTCAGACCGTGAGCCAGAAAACAGCTGTAATGATGCTTAACACCTGTGGCACAGAATAAAATAAAAAAATATAAGAAATAAATGATCAAAAAAAATTAACACCAAACACACAATTACTGCCTTTGGTTGCCAAATTGATTACGAAAGTAGAGCCATGCTAGTCTGAATAAACCAAATTGGAATGCAACACGTATTCATTCTGACACATCTGGTATTCACTTTGTACATGTGCTAAATCACGCTGCACTTCTTTGAACTACATTTCACTTAGAGTGTAAATTATACTTTTTCTCAGTACAACTAACTAACTATGCCGTTTATTGTTCAGAAATTATAGTAAGCTTTAGTATAGCTTTCAGGAAGCATTACAGAAAAAGGCCTATTGTAGTAATGTCCGTCACAGAATATTAGGATACTGTAATGAGGCACAAGAATAGCTTAGCTATTAATAAAACGGCTACAGATCATGCTAAAATTAGCTAAGAGCTAATTCAAAGCAATGGCCTTTAGCAAATAAGGTAACTAGTTAATATTAGTAGACAGCACCATCTATTTGAGCTAGTACACTAAGTAAGTTTCCGATTGAGCTGGTGGGTTTGAATTCAGCATTAATAATTTAAAGTCATAAATAAAGCACTCAAAGCATTTGAAAAGGAAATGTCCTGATTCTAGGGCTGTGACTTGGCTACTGTGTTTTGAAACTGACCTCTATAAGCAAAATGTTTCAAAGTGCAATTTACTTTAAAGTAAAAAAAAAAAAAAAAATCAGACCAGATTATCAATTGACATGGCTTTTAAAAATGCTTGACCACTTCCTTTGATGAGGGTTTCAGTAACTGACAACTTTTAGGAAAAGTGGTGGTAGGCTGATTTGCAGGAAATAAATAAATATTATCAAGAATCATATTTCCATGGAAAAGAAATAGAATATCAAGCAATTGCATGTTTTTCCAAAAGGTCTTTGCCTGATTTTACTAATGATGCTATCACTTCCTAGAATCCATTGCTGTGCCTTTTATTTGCCTTGGCTTGTCTTTGAATTCTTTGCCTTCATTTAAGCACTGATACGCTTCCTCTGTGCATTAGTGGATTGCAGAAGTGGATTACCGTGGTGTAACAGTGAGTTTGTTGCTTCTTGCATGCACTTGCACTTATATCTAAAATAGCATCCTTTGAACTTCGTTAAACAGGAGAAGGAAAAAAGAAGATGAAAGTGGCATCATCAAGCGTGGTGCTTTCTTTCCGTGTCCCTCTTTGGAACACAGTGAATATTTTAGCATTCTCAGGAGAGAGAGAGAGAGAGTCAGAGAGAGACAGAGAGAGTGTGTGAGAGAGAAAGCAAGACAGAGAGAGAGAGAGAGAGAAAGAGAGAGATGTGCCAGCTCTCTTTCAGAGTACGAGTCCCAGTGGGTTAGTCATTATGGCAAACCATGAGGTGAAAAAATTCTGAACTGGCTGCTGAATGAGGGCAGAATACATTGGACAAGACTGATTCTGGATTAGCTACTGCCTGGTCAGACCAGAATCGCTGTATATGGAAACCAGAAAAAGAGGGAGCAAATCATGCTATGTGATAATTAGATGAACAAGTAGGGGTGAGTGCAACAGGAACCAATAGCCATTACACACTTACGACTCAGAAAAGGCAGAGATCGAACAAGGTGTATTGTGGATCGAAGGTGACTAATACCTTCTTTCTCTATTTCACTCACCCTCTCTGTATTTGTAAAAGCAGGCCATGATGTTGCATAGTTTGTCGCTCTTTGTTGTTATTTTTCCCACTCCCTTTTTTTTTCTCTTGTTCCCTTGCGATCTCTCTCTAGAGAAAGGGAACAAGGGAGAGATTGCAAGGGATAAGCAGACAGAAGGGAGAAAGAAAGAGACATCAGTGAGGCAGATTAGAGAGATGGGCTGCCTAGCAACAGAAATCAAAATTGGTAGAAGTCTCAGTGACCTACATAACAGCATGCCTGTGATGGTGCGGCATGACAAGCCAGCGATGAAAGGCCTCGACAAGCTTCTGTCACTGTGCTGCTCCAGCGAACGATGTGTGAGCGCTGTTTTGAAATACAGAAGAATGGGAAAAAGCTGTTAGACCCTCTGGATGAGGAGCAACAAATCTGCTTGGTTTCGAGCAGCTCACAAACAAATGCTTCAGTGCAAGTTTGGGGGACAGATGCAAACCTGGAGTGACTCTATTTCAAAGTAAGGCACATCAAGACACACCTGATTTAATTTCCAAGCCTGGACAAAGTAATCAAATAAACCTGTCAACAGGTATTTTGAACAGTTATCAAGTTTGGAGAGCAAGTTGAACATGGTGAACACGCTCAATTACCTCTCACAAATAACAAGGTTTTAAAATGTAGACTGTACTGTGATTGGGGATTGTTAGCTACACAAGTTACCTACAGCCAAAGCAGAATTGGGATGCAGCATAAATACAAGCACCACTTAATACAGCCACTACTGTTGGCCTTAACTACAGTATATAAAGGTTAGGAATGGGTTAGAATAAAACAAGAACAGTGGTTATGAACAAAACGCCAGAGGTGTGACATGTCATGGACAGTTCAACCCCACTTCCCCCTAAAATTACAATAGTTTATTTTGTGTTGTTTTTTTTTCCCCTCTGGGCACTAACTGTTCATGAACTCACACAATGGCTCCACTGTTCCAAAATTGCAGAATATTCTGGATTCTGGGCAGCTTTTGTGTTATTCTGAGAATTTCCTTGTTTGTTTTAAAAATATTATAACATATTTTCATGCATAGTTTCCTGCCGTGCCTAGACCGCCTTTTTTGTCTGCCTTTCCACCTCAGGCAATTTTAGCCCTGGACATAGCTGCCCAATTTCACACCAAGGCTTTCAACTGGCTCCTTTAAGACTGAGTCTAGCTTGACACATTCATTTGTGCTGACTTCAAGATATGTGGGTGAAGATCTATAGTTACTGCCATTGTATCTGTGTATACTTTATATCAGTGAGATCAGAGGAGGAGTTGATTTATATCTAAGCATATGTTGGTTTTTAATGGAATTGTGGTTCTTTATGTTAACATTTGTGTTAATGTATATGTAAAAAAAGAATGGGGGGAGGGTAAAAATGCATACTATATACTTGAGTGTATATGTATGTGTGTGTGTGTGTGTGTGTGTGTGTGTGTGTGTGTAATTGAAGTGGGCACCCATGCTGAGCTGAACGGATCGGTTCGTGGACCCTGCTGCGCTGCGACTGCTGCTTTTTCATGGAAAGCATCTCTTTTGGGCCTACAGCTTTTCAATGTGCTCATTTACACATCAAAACACAGTGCGAAAGGAATAGTACTCTGGGGGCAGTGGAGGGGAGAGGGAATGGGTGTAATGAGGGGTGCTTTTATTCCCTTCTCTCTCTTTCTCTTTCTTCTTTCCCGAGGGCTGGGTGGATGTTGGCGGGGTGATAAGATGAAGTGGGGTAGGGAAACCATCCCATAATGATTATTTTTTATCAGACACATGTCAGCAACTTCATCCGATCAGACAAGACAAACACCCTGATGTGTTTTTACACTCAGACATTTTACATTTTACATACACACATTTTCAGCAAACTTTGTTGTACTACAAACTAAGCTTGGCATGAAAACTGGATGGTGATCGACGTTTTGCAGTTTGAATCAGTTTGAATTGTTCGCTTAGCTTTGTGGGTTTTTCTGTTAACACTTGTGATTTAGATTATTAAGGATATCACAATTAAGTGATGAGAAGTATCTTTTGTGTATCAGAGTTGGGTAATACAGTATGCAGTGTTGGGTCACCCCAGGACTATGACTGGGAAATGCAGCTTAAAGCAATACTCCAGCAATTCAAATGAGTCCTTTCCGCTGCACCCGGAGCATATGTGCAGTTCCGACTGATTATCATTTTTGTACTGAGAAAGGCATGAAAAATCAGTTTGCCTTAAACTCTGTTCTAATAAAAAGAAATCCAAGTGCAGTTGTTGGATTGTTTAATAACCAAAAGGAAAATCTGCTTTAATTCAGTTTTATTCAATTTTATTTGTACAGGGCTTTTAACAATGGAAATTTGTCCCAAAGCAGAAATATAGAATCTGAATTTTATATTTACATAATTTCTATCCCTGATGAACAAGCTGGCAGTGACAGTGGCAGGGAAAATCTCTCTGAGATGACAAGAGGAAAAAACCTTGAGAGGAACCAGACTCAAATACTATTTCAGGGGTTATAAACACAGTCAGTTTCTGCCTCCATGAAAGCACAGCTAAGCAAATGACTTTATTTGTTTGGTGTTATTCCAGTAAAAAGATAAAATGATCTCACAAGACCTGTATGGAATGTAAGAACTTTCAAACATCTATCAATCAAATGTAACTTCCATTAAATTTCCATTATTTCTGCGTCAAGTTTTTATTTCTGCATGGATCTCTGACCAAATTCTTGTATCTAGTAAACACATATATGTAATAGCTGCTACTGATCGAGATTAAGTTTAAAAACATAAGGCTTTTATTTTTAAGGCTGTTATATAAGGGAAAGGTGAAGTATATCTATAATTATAAGATCTGCATCTCACAAATTTACTTGAGGTATTACAAGTGAGCGACTCTGTGTGTATGTGTGTGTGTTCATGCATGTTTGCTAGCTTTGACCTCATGTCTGTGGCCAGGGTCACATTAGTTCCATGTTGTGACACTCTCAATGCAATGCTTTCTCTCTCACCAGCTGCAGTTTACTGGCATTGTGAATGTTAAACGACCCCACTCTGGAGAGGCAACCTGAGCTGAAAAACACCAACGCACACCGCCATAAAATAGCACCACTGACTTTACTATGTCAGCACTCCTTTGAACACTACAGCTCATGAAAAGAAAGCTCTACTTGCTAAAGTTGCCTCCAGGGGACTGTCTGCTATTGTAACCCACTTTCATTAAAACTTAGCTAAATAAATTACTTACATCGCTCACCCTGTGTCAAATTCAACCTTGTGAAACGTCTAGGCCATGCATTATTGACACGGCATGTAGAAATAATTGCTAAACATCACCTAAGTGCCTATACACAAACATCTTTCCAAACGGACTAGTCATCAAACTAAAACAGCTGTTGACTTTAGTGATGATGAGTTGGTGAGGCATGTTAATAATTGTTGATCCCTGATGCTGCTTACTTATCTGTCATGTATAGTGGAAAGACCTTGGTCCAAAACAAACAGGACACCAATCTAATCAGTCAAAGCTAGGGAAAGCAACAGGTTAGCTCCAGCCATGTGAGTGATCCAGACAGTCTTGACAACTGGGATGCTAACATGAGACAAGAGTCATTGAGTTCAATTACCGTCTCAGTCATCTGGTCTTTGACGCTTAAGTGTCAGAAAAAACACTTGTTAAACAGAAAGTCTCTTTAACGGGTGACAGAAATTTACAGCTTGCACTGTTTTCTCAAAGAAACATTTCCTGTTTGATTTATTTGATTTATTTGGTGGAAAAAAGTAAGGCTCTGTTGTGTATGTAAGGGTATGTAAAGAACTCAGACTCTTTTAAAGCGTTCAACAATTTTCCCTCACCTGTGCACTTACTCAGTATGTGACCAAATGTGCCTTGCTACTTAATCATCAGATCTCACACCCGTCCCCCACGGTAATAAAGGAGGTGCATGAGACCTCTAACTTAGGGTTACAGCTACACAAACCGGTATACAATGAATCAGAGCTAAAAATATCTTAATGGACAGTCTTCCTGTGCATCTTCAAAGGCAGTAGATGCTTCAAGTGCAGCTGGAGAGGCAAACAGTAAGAAATACAGTCAGAAGACACCAGGCTCCGGATCAAGCGGCAGGGAAAATAATCTCATTTGCATGACTGGCTTAGATCAAAGGCTTGGAAAAGCGGGGCTTACATGGAGCAGCAAGGCCAGGTGTATGATTATCATCATATTAGTACAATCATTTTGTCATTTGTATGATTGTGCTTTCAAAATAATCTAAATGTATTATAGTTTTTGAAGTTAACGCAGCACTGATTTTTAAAATGTACTTTTATGTTATCATTAAAGTCATCTGGACAGGAATTCATTTTAAGTAAAATCAGTCGTATCTTTTATACCTCACATGCCCAGTGTAACAAATGATCCTAGACTAATTAACGTACAAATGGGCTAGTTCATATTAACATTTCGAATATGTTATAGTTTGAACTCATGTAGACCATTTTTTATGAGTCTCAGTGTTATACTTTATACTAACACATTTAGCACATGTCGAATCCAGGGCCACTGTCTCATCGCTTTTCAATGATTCTCTATTTTTTGCACTAAAACACACACATAAACTACCCGTAACATTACATGAAGAGAACATGTGCATTGTTGATCAGGTTTTCTCTAGTCATAATCTGCAGGCTCACCCTTGTTTTACACACTTCCTAACAAAACTCGATGCACTTTGGTAGAAACTTAGCATCCCACAGTGCCCCTGTTTGAATGGGCATTACCGAGGGAGCCCCCTCCATTTAGGGCTTCTGAAAGAGTCTCTCAAGGTTTCATTTGCATTTGAACCAGAGCCCACTTTTTCACATGCAAACCAGATACTTCATCTAAATATTTGCATTGCTTTGACCCAACTTGTCTAAGTCTTATTATAGCGTGTGGCAAGTCTGAGACAAGAATCAGTGGCTTTTTCTTCTACGCTTCTACTCCCCTGAATGCAAATGCAACAGTCCAGCCCTATCTATTCACAGAGTTGAGTGAATAATAATAATAATGCCACTATTTGTGTATAGCAACAACAAAATTAAAAAGTCTGCTTCGGTAAGGGGTTTGTTTGATTTTATGCCGTATATATCTTATCAAATATATGTAAACTAAACTACTGTGACTGATGTAATCCCTATTAAGCATTATGCGGTGTGGTTTTGTAGTTAAGGAAAGTCACAAAACAAATTTAACCTGAATATGAGAACTGATGAATTTTGCAGATGGAAACAAACTAAGCTTAACTGCAAAGTGTTTATTTGACTATAAATCTATCAATACCCAGAACAAACCATTCCTGGACAGACTCCTGGAGCATCAGATGCTGCTGGTCATGAGCAGTCTTAGCAGTTCACACCAGCCTAAGTGTACATGTACTGTGTAAGGAACATATTATACTTTAAAGTAATTAAATCGACACAAATGTACAAAATATAATATAATTTAATAGCTTTTTTCAAAAAAGGCACTTTTTCTTAATTTGGCCCATCAATATAACTTGTTTACAAAGATATACAGGCCATTCCTTGAAAGGACCAAGACCAAACTAAATTAAATATATACACAATAAATAAGAACTTTGAAAACTTTTAAAACACATAAATGTTGAAATGAACATATCTTACACCCATACCGCCACACATATCCGTTTTTCTTCGTGTGCACCATATAAAGGACTGCATAACAGGTTAGACTTTACTCTTTTTGCACTTCTACCGAAAGCAATAATAAATTGATTCTCTTTAATTGTAAAACACTGATTATCAGTCCATTCCTTAGTGACAAGCTGCAACATTTAGCTTTCTGTGTGTCCACTTGTGCTACAACTTTCACTTACTTTGCATGGCATGAACAAATTATCTTTAAGCCTGCTCTGAAACACTGTCATACACGCAGGGAGGAGTAGTATAAGTCCATAGAGTACATTACAGATGAGGTCACTCTCTCCATTTCAGCTGAGTGGAGCTCCACACACACAAACACACGCTTGAGTTCTTCTCATACATGCGTGGGGCAGTCTGAGTAGGGGTCAGATTTGGACATATGCAGTACCACGGCTGGGGCTTTATAATGGCAGTGGCTGCTACTACAGCTACCCCCTCCGTTGCAGTGCTTCCTGTTAGTCCTGTCTGCCAGTTTCCTGCTACATAGCCCTTGCCAGGTCTGCAAAGTTTTGGAGCTCCATACCCAAACACCACTGGTGATACCCACCACCAGCGACATAAAAATCTTCAGCATGAACACTGCCACCGTGGGCACGGAATTTTCTAGACTGCAGTCCTCGTTCCTTCGCCCTGGAAAGGTAGTACACTTGCTCTCCAGACCTCTGAATTTCCAGTAGTCCATATTGAGGCGCTCGTAGAAGTAGCAAATGATGACGCAGGTTGCAGGAACAGTGTAGAGTATGGAATAGATGCCAATCTTAACCATTAGCTTTTCCAGCTTCTCTGTGTTGGTGCCTTCAGTTTTCATCACCTTCCGAATGTGAAAAAGTGCAACAAAGCCAGTCAGGATGAATGACGTCCCGATGATGAGGTAACAGGACAGTGGCACCAGGACGAAGCCTGTTAGCGCCCCCACATCCATGCTGCCCACATAGCATAGCCCCGTCAGCTCGTCGCCTGCCACCTTCCGCATTGTGAGGATGACTATAGTCTTCAGTGCTGGTATGCCCCAGGCAGCCATATGAAAGTAGCTGCTGTGAGACTCAATGGCTTCATGGCCCCATTTTTTTCCTGCAGCCAGAAACCAAGTGAGTGTGAGAATAACCCACCAGATTGAACTGGCCATTCCAAAATAGTATAAGATGAGGAAAACTATGGTGCAGCCTGTGCTCTCGAGCCCCTCTTGGATAATATAAAGCTCTCCATTCTCTCGGTCACAGGCGATGTTCTCTGCCCCAGCTACTGAGCGGATGATGAAGGCTACAGAGTAAACATTATAGCACATAGAGAGGAATATGATAGGCCTCTCAGGGTACTGGAAGCGATGAGGGTCCAAGAGGAAGGTGAGAACTGTGAAAGCTGTGGAAACAAAACACAAAGTGGACCACACAGCCATCCAGATAAAAGCAAAGTCCTTGTCCTGTCTGGACCAGAAAACATCAACGGCTGAGGAGCAGCGTGGAGCGCAGGACTCACTCTTCTCCACATACTGAAATTTCTCTGGGTTCTCACAGACCCCCATGGGGCCCCCAGGACGCCCACTTCCCGACCCAGGTTGTTTGGGCCGCGGAGGCACAGGAAGCATACCCTCTCCTTTCTTTGGTTCGGGTTTGGTGTCATTCTCAGGCGCTTCCATGCATAATGCATTCGGGTCGTTCCTTGTAGGCAGTTTAGAGCAGTTTAAAGAATCAGGCCATACATAGCTGAACTTCTCCATGATAGGAGAACACTTCTGACGCGCCTGTTCGCACATGGGTCTGCAGGCAGGGATGGATGTGGACACCTCGTCCGCGCACATGGGTGCAAACAGAGAGCAGAGGAAGAAACGCAAATGGACATCGCAGCCGTACTCCACCAGTGGGGCGAATTCATTTAGCTTAATCTCTGCTTCCTTTTGATTGTCATGGTCCATAAAGTTAGGCATCCTTGTCATGTTGTATCCAATGCCCTGGCACATTGGGATGACGATCGGCTCACATTTAGCTGGTCTCCCTCTCTCAAATTCGTATGAACTCATCTCCAGACTGTAGGCTGCAATCACGAGCTGGCACCATAGAGAAATGACGAGCTTCAGTGCTGAAACCTCCATGGTAGAATTTAATGAATGAGATGATGAAAAAAAAAAAATCCTCACACACGCCAAAAAAAAAAAAAAATCTCCACGAGACAACCGAGTGTATTTTATCCTAATGCATATTCCGGTACAAACTGTTTCATCAGATGGTCATAACCACATCAGTCCAATGTCCAGGTCTGCTCGTGAGAAAGTGTCAATAAAACACTACCTCCTGGAACACTGCTAACAGAGAGGATCTGATGCATGCAGCGGCTTGGGGACAGAAACACAAGTCGGTTCTTTATCTCGATCCTCCGTTTTCACTCGCACGCGCATTCTGCATGTTGAAGTGTCGATCCGCAGCTCCGTGTCCGACTCAGCCTCATCTCAGAAGAGCATTGAACTTTCTTTTCCCTCCGCGCGGCTCTAAAGCGCGACTGGTGGGCGGGGCGTGACGCAATGTGGGGCGTGGTTTCCACCTCAAGCTACTCTGTATATCTCTCTCATAAAGCCAATTTAACTGAGCCTCAATACAGTCTCTGTTTCAGAAAAAAAAATGAGCGAGACAAACGATCCTCTGATGAAGTGAAATTATTTGCTTTTTTTTTTTTTTTTTTTTTATCGCAATTTTTTACGTCAATGTGTCATTAATAAAAGCTGCAGATGGGAGGCCCGTGCCAGGCTTTTGCTATTTACTCACTTATATGATTATACAGATAAATAGCCACTCACATTGGATAAACATGAGGACATGATTACGACACTATGGGATTTTTCTTCCCTTCCATGCAACTAGCACATTTGGTTATATAAATGTCAGAATTTATTATATGTGTAGGCTTTTAAAAGGAACAGATACAGGTGGTGCAAAACAGCAACATATCAGAAAAACATCAGCTGACATAAAATAAAAATATATATCAATGCAGTTCATTCAGATTTATATTCTGTTTATAACCTAAAAACCAAAAGGGAAATTGTCAGAAAAGAAAGACTATTGTTCCCATCTAGTGGCTGTCTGGTGAACAGCACATCCTCATCTTCACTGCTTCAGCTTCAATTAACTGAACAAATCAATACTACTTATAAATACATCAGTGGTGGACATAATACCCAAATCATGTAGTTGAGTAAAAGTACAGACACACAAGGTAAAATATGACTCCAGTAAAAGTAAAAGTCCTCTGTTTAGATTTTCACTCCAGTAAAAGTACAAAAGTATTT
>JAOVVF010000032.1:4853533-4865971 GCA_028565595.1 Duopalatinus emarginatus | reverse complement strand
CACTATTTTTTAAAATAAATAAATAGCTTGATATGATTGAGATCTGGTTATTCTGGTGGGAATGGCAAAACCCCAAACTGAGATGAGTGTTCTGCTAACCATTATTTGGCATCTCTAAATGTGTTTGGCGGCACATTGTCCTGTTGTGTGTGTGTGTGTGTTTTCAGTGTTAAGGAAAGCATTGCAGCTGCATAAGACTGCTATTTTAATTGAAAGCACAGAAGATAAATTTAATGTCGTCCCCTCACAATAATGCTGTCATTGTGTTTTTTATTTTTTATAGGGGAGATGAGAATATTAGGATTGAAAACATAAACAACAAGGATCAAAATAGAATTTACAGTTGAAATTAAGTTCACCGTCTGCTTTCCTGAAAAGCCTGATAAGGTCACCATGCGGGCACCATGAGTGCCCTGCCTCTTTACGCATAAAAATACTATTGTTCAGTTAATATTGGACCTACAGCCATGCATGTGTGTTTACAAGCTTTATATCTGACCTTAGAAACGCAATAAACACATTCTAACAAACATATCATAGCCCCTCTCTCATAAAAGAACCTCAGTTCATACTCCACATTTCAACTCATAAACAAAGCGGTTTATTAAAGTCTGAAGCCTTGTCCCAGCCCATCTATAATTTCACACTGTCAGCAGGGTGGGCTCCATGACAGAGCTTTGAAATTACAGCTGATCATGTATCACACATATACACACACCCTAAGACAATGGATGCTACAATCGTAATGTGAACCCACTGCAATGCGGTTGGTGCGTCTCTGTCTCGTTCATGCTTGTACAGAGATATGCATAGACTGTACAGCAAAGTGAGCATATGTGACAGTAGCTGATGGATGGTCGCTATTAAAACAGTGTAAAAAAAAAAAAGAGAGATTCTCTTTTACATCAGGATTTAGGCCACACAACACAAAAGCACACTGTGTAGCCATTGAGCTTTGTGATTTGGCACCAGGATATATATATATGAGATAAATTGTAAAAGTAAAATGAGATAATTGTAGAGCTTTTTTGTACAAATGAAGAGTGATTCTCGGCTATGTTTGATATGATGCTTAAAAAATGATCTGGACACGGCTTCATCCAATACAAATTGTAGCTCTGTAGATGAATGAAGCAGATCTGGGTACCCCCTGTCTGACTTGGGCAGCCACGTCTTAAAAGTTAGCAAACCAGTATTGTGACTGAAGTGTCCTTAAGCACGGCACATTAACCCCCCACCATGGGTAAGGGCTGGCCACTGTTCCAGGCTGGTGTGTTAAATGTGGAGGTCAAACTCCTCTGTGTGCAAGCACAATCCCTTCACTTTCACTTTCAGATTAGTGGCTCTGCACAAATGTTTTATCCCTGGCCCTAATTTCAGAGGTATCTATTCTAGTATAGAATAAAATGAAATTAATAATGAATAGCTTAATTAAAAATACACAATGTGATCATCCATCCACAAATCATTGACATGTGAAATGAATAACATTGATTACCTCATTATAATAATACCTGTCAATGGCTGGGATATTTTAGGCAGCAGATAAACAATCAGTTCTCGAAACTCTGCTGGAAGCAGGAAAATGAGCTGAGTGACCTAAACAAAAAAAAAAAAAAGGTTGTGGGTTTTGGTCCTGGTATACAGTTGTTAGTACCTACTAAATGTGATCCAGGAAAGGACAACCACTGAACTGGCAACAAGGTCATGGGCTCACCAATGCATATGTGGGGGGTTGGGGTGGGGGGTAGCTGAAGGCTAGCCTGTCTGGTCTGAACCAATAGAAGGTCCATAGAAGGATCTGTTCCTACTGTCTTTGTGCCAGATACCACAGCACACCATCAGAGGTCCATGCCTTGAGAGCTGCTTTGGCAGCTGTTTAGACAGGCTGTTTTAATCTTATGTCTGATCTGTGTAAATGTCAGAAAGAGAAAAATTGAAATGGCAGAAGCAGATCTACAGGCTTGCCACCCCATTTCCATAGCTTCTTAAATACATGATGCCATAATTAAAAAAAAAATTAAAGTGGCAAACCTAATGCTTAAGCTTGTTAACATGTCAGATGGAGTTAAATGAATAATGGTGCACATACACCAACACTGGGTGATCTCTATAGATAGATAGGTTTGTCATAGAAGTAGAGCTACTGAACACAATATAAAAACACAAAAATCAGCGGCCCACTGAATAAATGAAACCATGCCATCCTACCACATTGCTACAAATGTCTGACACCACTCCTTTAGCTCCTGAACTGAAAAGCCTGGCTGAAATATCAACACTGTTCACACGCACACCGACACCAAGGCAAAATATATTTGGGTATCAAATGCTGCTGTTGGGCAGAGAAGGATTTATACAGAAAGCTCTACAAACAGACTTTGAACGCAGAACTAGAGGATTACTCTATTCTTAGTCAGAGAAAGGAAGAGAGAGAGAGAGAGAGAGAGAGAGAGAGAAATAAAATTGAGAATAGAGACAAAGAGTAAGTGCAAAGACATAGAGCAAGAGGAAGCAGTGGTGGTGGTGGTGGTGGTGGTGGAAGGGGGGGGGGGTTGTTTAACACAGAATATCTCAATTTGTGGCAGTTAGCCACTGACATTGTTTTTGAAAGCTAAAATTTCTGGCCTATATCATGACTGCTGAAAGGATGACTGAGACTCCTGAATGAAAACTACTATACTACTGTGTGGTTACTGTTGTGCTTGATAGATACACACACTTCTGTGTGTGTGTGTGTGTGTGTGTGTGTGTGTGTGTGTGTGTGTGTGTGTAAATTTGTGCGGTCAGAACGGTTAAGAAACACGTGTGTATACACTGGACAGGATCATTTCCTGAACTATTAATCTGTGTATGTGGTTAGAATGATTTAGAACGATATTAAAATTTTCATAAATTTAAATGAATGTGCATCCAGGAAGAGGGGGTAGGAATTACAACAATTTTCTTTTACAGTTCCTTTGCCCGTGTCTCATTTCATACAAATTCTTTGGGAGAACAGGCATAAGGGGAGCATAATGATTGTTCCATGACTTTCCATGATTTTATTTAATCCTAGGTCGTCAGATTTCTTGTACATTTGCCATGGCAAGATACACAATAACACTAAAATCTGAAACACTGCCCGACTGTCTATGTCCTTGTCACTACTGTTTGAATTTTGTATAAAAAAAACGTCATCAAATCAACACATGAAATCATTATTAGGGCGCATGCAACTGGCAAAGTTCATTATTCATGATGCTTAGCTGATTTGACCATATTACTTGGTAGCACTCTGTCAGCTCCTTAGAGGAAAGAGCCGGGTGTGCTGTCTCTCTTTCTCACCTTTCAGCCAGCTCTTTAGATCAGCATGTCGTAGCAAAAAAAGGGGGGGGGGAGGTTGTGGAGGGTGAGAGTAGATCTGAGAACAGTCTATAAATCAGTGAATGCTGTCATGGGTTTCAAAATACATGCTCAATCAGCTCAATTACCGCTCACATACTTCTCATCAGTGTCCTTCCAAAAGCTTTCAGCGCCTGGACAGAGAAGGAGGACACACACACACACACACACACACACACACACACACAGATGTGTAACATGAAAATATAAAACAAAAAATGTACCGTACACACACTCTCGCACCCTAAAATTTAGATACCTATTAATGAGCTACAACTACAAAACAAACCCGTATACATATACTCACCTACCACTTTATTAGGAATAACCACACATCTCTTTATTCAAATTAGTTCAAGGTTAAGTGGAAAAAGTATGAAATGAAATGAAAGTAAACTATTTTGCCTTGCTGTGTTTTGCACACAGAAGGAATGTGACCTCCGCATTTAACCCATCCGTGCAGTGAAGCACACACACACCAGTGAACACTAGGGGGCAGTGAACACACCTGCCCGGAGCAGGGGGGCAACCCCAAACCACGGCGCCCGGGGAGCAGTTAGGGGAGTTAGGTGGCACCTCAGTCATGTCTTGCCCTGGGTAGGGATCGAACCCATGACCCTCAAGGCTGCCCTCAAGTACTCAAGTTATGTAATATTGGATCCACTAATTTGTACTAAATCACTATTAATATGTAATTAAAATGATTAAAGTTATAAGTTAAGTTATTACTGTAATATTGCAAATAATACTGTACTGTGATATTGTAAATAATACTGTATTACTGTAATATTGCAAATAATACTGTACTGTGATATTGTAAATAATACTATACTGTGATATTGTAAATAATACTGTATCGTGCACATTTGGTTAGAATTTAAACTACCCGACTGAACACTAAAACACTTTAAATGTGACTTTAAATTATTCTCGTAATACTACCACTGTGCTAGTCAATCACATACTTACTATATCGAGCAAAGTGGTAGTATTACAAGAATAAATTAAACAGCTCAGACAAATAAACTTAAACTGTATTAGAAGAATGGTGACAATAGTATATATTAAGTGCAACTTAAAATATTTGTTATTTCATTTTAGTGATGATAAAGTGCAAATCAATGGTTCCAACATAACCTACCTTAAGTGTCCCAAGGGTCAGAATTTGTTTTAATGCTAATAGTATATTCAGCATTATATATAATATATTTAGCACCTAATGTCTGTGAATTAACCATCCTTCTAAAAGGAGACAGATAGACAAAAAGACAAACACTGGAACAGAGAAATTATTGGGAATACACATGAAAGCATGGATCATTAAGTGCAACAAAGCTGAACCTTTTCTCTCCAAAGGAACAAAAAACAATTGTTTTTCATTTCCAGACTGTTGAATCAGATGGATATTTTAATAGGTGAAAGTTAGCATAGTGAGGGTGCGAGTGGAACACAATGCAGCACTGTGGTGTGTAATATGAAGTCTGAAGGAGAGAGTGTGTGTGTGAGTATGTGTCTGGGCAGCTGCATGAGGACAGCTAGAGGACGACAGGAGTGTGATAGCTGCTATCTTTATCTAAACACACACACACAATTATTTTTCCTTATTACTATCTTTCTGTAGTATTTCCCTAATTTTAACCTTATATAACAACAGCAGAGCGGAATGACATTTTAATGAACATCTCTATGATGCTAAACCAATCATTTACTCCTGTCACGGAAAATCACAAGCCCATATGCACAAACTCTCCACTACTGCAACCTGATTCCCACCAATACTCAACTGAGACCCTCTTTCCCGCTCATCACCGATCACCGTCACACACAAATGCCCGTATGCAGACACAGTCACCCGCCCCTTTGAATTTCTCAGAGTCCTGTCGAGCCATACAAGTCCTATTAATAACGTGTGGATAGACTGGATAGTCAGGTGGTCCAGGAGGCAGACATTAGCATGAGGTCCCCACTTTCTAGCCCTAGAGCTTGGTCTGCTTATGATAGATATCACAGGACAGATGCAGAGAAATTATGTTATCTTGGACCACGGGCCATGAGAGGTGTTAGTGCTTATGCAACTCATTCTGCTGTCAGTGTGGCATACAGAACAAAATACAACTGTATTATAAAGGTTCCTGTCTGTGTTCATATACCACCAAAAACACCCAGTGCAATTGTAAAACTATATGTCCATGTCTCTAAGCTGTCTTTATAAGGGAACATATAGTTCAAATGTTTTTTTAATGCAGTCTAATTTTATTGGTACTGAATCCCGTCTCTCTTTCTGATTTGCCCCTAAGCTCTTCTGCTGCTGTGAGTGTGTGTACGTGTGTGTGTGCAGCCTCAGGGCCACATGGCACATGTGTTAGCCATCAGGACTCTTACCACATGTCAAGACGACACGCTTTCTAGCTCCAGACTCACTAATGTTGCCATCCATCATACTCTTAAACAAGACAGACTGAACAGGCTGCACTCATACCTGCAGTAATGACACACACACACACACACACACACACACACACACACACACACACACACACACACACACACACATTATTTTTTTTTATTACAATCCACCAACCAGAAGGTTCCTCTGAGGACAAAAACACTATGGAAACCTGTTCCACACCTTTCCTTTCCATTTTCTGTCATTTTTGCAGTGGCTCATCATTTATCCCACATCTCCTTTCACTAATTCACAGAGGACACAAAAAGACAGAAAAAAAGGAAACATATGAGAATGTGGGTCAGTAAGGCTCTGTAAACCTCAAACCTCAAGCTCTCACTGGGCTTCCGGCCTCTAGAGAATCACCTACTGACCGCACCCCCACAATGAATGTGAAAACACAAATCAATCAGTACGGCTATTAACAACTGGAACATGCTGCTGTCTCATCTTTCATTCCAGTTAATTTTACACAATGTTCCCTCTGACCAAATAAGCCGCTGGACTCGAAACGGGTGCATTTATTTTTATGCGTGTCAAGCCGATGGTGCCAAAACACAGAGCTTGCCATCAAACAATTACTTCCTCATCAGGGTCTAAAACACACTCAGAATAGCAGAACTAAAATCTTCCAGATATTGCAGTCTGATCAGTGTTAAAGTTCAGCATCATGGTCAAATGTGACATGATCATGTAAGACAGCAACAGATGTTGACAGATATTGACTTGCCAGTACTTTATATTTTGAAGGTAGAGAACATAATCAATGTCACACAGTGTCACAACATGTGACTTAAACCCTGAATGGAAGTGAGCAAATCTGTCCTGGGTTCATTTAGCAGCTTTTTTGGTCTGTTCCCCTGGGAAACCCCTAAAGATTCTGTGCAAAGTTACACAACAGAGGATTTCCAGAAGAGAGAATGCTTCTCTAAGAAACTAAAAACTTATAGGTCCTGATGTCACTAGTAATATACAGCTGTCAAAGGCATCCCATTTATTTTATATATTTTTGCTGTTCTCCCCAAGTTCCTCCCTAAATTAGTTGTATCAAGTTCCCACCCATCCGACATCTCTCCCCTATCATGCAACAGCTACCAACCAGGTAGGCCAAAAGGGAATCAATCTAACACACTCAAAGGAAAGAGCTTCTACCTACTACTGTATGCGTAAGTTTACAGATGCCTAAGATTAGGTAGTGTCGCTGTATTGGGAGAAAGAGTATGCCACCCTAACCTCCCTGAGAGCATGGTCAATTTTGTTCTCTAGAGTCCTAGTTAATGATGGTTGTAATGTTACCTGAGACTTGAATTTACATTTTTTGGAACTCGGGTGGCCTGGAGGACCGTTATTTAATGAACTTTCAAAAAGAGGTGAAACACTGAAAAGCTATATACAATAAAATGACATATAGACATGTGTGTTCTGTCTACAATCTGTTAATATCAGAAGTCTGAACAAAAATGACACATGTTTTTGCATTAAGGGCCTGTGTGAAAAAAATAAGGGAAAATGATAGCAAATAAGGTAATAAGGCTTTATATTGAATGTAATACTAATCTGTGAATCCTTAGACTGTCCTGATTATCTTGTACCTCAACACTTCACAGTCAGTAAAGATCTCCTTCATTTGGACCACACTGAGTGTTGTCCTGATATCCTATACTCAAGCACTGAGATCAAACGATGACAGATTAGCAAAAAGTACCAGGCTTGATGGATAAAAAGCATTGGTTTCTTCTTCATGCCATTCTAACCGACTGTATGACAACTTGGAGAAAGTTCAGTCAGAGCTTCGGATATTCGTGTACTGTATGGCCTGTGAGACGTGTTAAAGCAGCAGTTCGGAGCCATGGTGCTCTGCTGGTTACCTTTGTTTGGGGTAAAGAGCCAGGCTGCCCTGATAAGGCAGACAATGAGCTTTTCACAGGTGAGAGACATCAGACGTGCCACTACCACTGCAATATATCCATTATAGCATATCTAAGATTGCAATCTACTTCAGAACTTATTTACACACACACTCACACACACACACACACACATTCAATTGATTTGGGTTTGCAGTGGCATTTGCAATAAGTAAATGATGTGGTTGTACTTTCTTACAAAGCACTAAATAGAAATAAAAGTTGTGTTACATATTTTGTATTTAAATTGTTATATCGATTGCACAAGTTAAATTAATACCCTAAGTACCTTATAAGTCTATGCTGCACCATAAGCTCTTTCGACAGTGCAGAAGAGCTGACACAGAAAAAAAAACATCTGTTTATTCCAGTTTTGGCTCGTGATAGCCCATCATCAGGGCCCGAGTGATATACTTTAGGATTCAGTTCAGGAAAAAATCATAAAGGTGGACACAGCTGGAAAACGTCTTTCAAAAGTTTTTAATTAAAACCCAAAGTTATGATGAAAAGGTCATCTTTCAGCATTACAGTTAACCCAAACAGAGGTCCGTAGGTTCATTACTGTTGATGGAATATTAAGTTCCTCCGTTGCTGGCTAAGAGCCGTGACCATCTTCCTGACCTCATATCATTGCAAACCCATTGGGATTCTGTTGCAGATTGTGGAGGATAAATATTTTAAGGTGGTTCCTTTCTGCTAGTACAAATGCATTAACAACACTAGATCTGTATGTGTACTTAGTGCAAACAACTCCAAATTGACATTATACATTTTCTGGGACTTGAAGCCTTGGACACTCTACACCGTAAAAAACAAAACAAAAAAACTTTTCTGGCAGCAGGGGCAAAACCCTTGGGGCAGTTAAGGGTTAGATGCCTTGCTCAAGGGCACTTCAGTTGTGTCATGTCTGTTCTGGGCATCAACCCTAACCCTAACCCTAATTCTAACCCACGGCTCAAAAACAAGCCCGTTTAACATATTTTGGCGTATTTTCATTGTTGTTTTCTTGATTTCTCTTTCATCCAATGATGTTCTTAAAAACTATTAGACGGAGAACTTTGTTTATTTTTATTGCTGAATTTCTACACTAGTGCAGTTTATTCAAATAGCCAAAATGACTGAAATAGCACCCATTATTTAAATGGATGTGGCTTGGCAATTTAAAGACAGATAGAAATTTTATACCACCATTTCTTATATAAATAAAAGTTGATAGATTTCCTATGCCAGATGGGAGACCTAAAGAGATAAGTCTCATATTTGATGTCCTGTGACAGATTGATAAATCAAGGATGCATTGGGGCAGCTGTGGGCTTGTGATTAAGAAACCAGCCTTTTGCCTGTTCAATCACCACAACCAACAAGACATGACTGAAGTGCCTTTGAGCAAGGCACCTAACCCCTAACTGCTCCCTGGGCACCCCAAGACATAGAATAGGCATATTCACTGCTCAACTATTAACCTCGAAAAATTAAAAAGGGCACCTAGTGCATGACACAGGGCCCCACCAATAGTATTAATCCTTGATTTATTTAAGTGTAGCATCACATTATTACATTATTCTGATGTGCTGTAATATCTTCATTATCCTCTTATCTGCCTATCATCCCTTAATTTGCATTGCAATTTACTTTCTCTGCCACTGTAAATAAAATAAAATATATATACTATACAGCGTTACCACTAGCCCTTTTGACCTGATTAGAATGAATCCCCCTCAACATCACAAACAAAAATTAAAAGTTTGTCACTCCAAAATGACTATATCGCTAATACATAAACACCAGACTGTCAGTAAATAATGTACATAAGACAAGGCAGTAAATAACTAGCTGTCAGAAGCCGTACCTTTATCCTTGTTGCCTCACTCACTGTTGCAGCTTTGGACCCAATTATTTAAAGAAAAGCCTCCAGCAACATTTTACATCTCTTTTAAATATACTTTTAAAATATAGTTATACAGTAAATTATAGTTTTAACAATTGGAATAATAATCATCATCATAATCATAATTTATTATTATTAAGAGGGCACTCAGTTATTTATTTCATATATAAGAGAGGGCACATTTATCTCGTTTTTGTCCCCCCCACCCCACACCCACCCCTCGAGTCTGCCAGTGCTGTTACAATGCTAGAGTCACTGTCCTCTACATTAGCCATCTTTTCAGTAATGCATTACATCAGACAGTGTAGATAGCATAACCTGGGTGACCATATTGCATAGGCATTTTCCTATTGTTTTCAGTTTGAACAAAAGCTTTTCAATAAGATACCAATGTTTTTAGATGCATCCATATTAGCATGGATATGTCCTTTTGGTGTCATCCCGAATTTCCAGTCCAGAAATGTGTAAATGAATAACTTAGTAAGCTACAATACTTTGGAATATTTACAGGATTCAGTTTGCAGCCTTGGAGAAGTGAAAGATTTTATCTATCACAGAGTGAAACCACTCTTTATCACTATCTATCTAGCACAGTCCAAACCTGATGTAATCTGATGTGTCAGATTTCAGCACCTTAACCACTGGGCTAGCTTAAAGGCATTTCTGTAGCTTTAGGTATTTGTATTATATATATAATTATTACTCATGTAGATATCTGGCTATGTGAAATTGGCATGTAAATATCTACACAAAACTGAATAAATTATAAGTACAAAATAAAATAGAAATTCCCCAAGTAATGTCGCATGTAGCAGGCACACATGTCAACATATTAATAGTTTCTGTGTGCCTCCTTTCACCTTCTGCAGAAAGCCAGTTCTTTGATTCAGGGCCTAGTGCTTAACCTCTCCCTCACTCATGCTCCATGTTTTTCTACTCATAAAAAGCATGGACTTCTAAATTACTGTCAGTCAAAGGCCTCTTTCTCTCCTTCCCCCCCCTTCTCCTCCTCGCGTCAACCACCTTTCCTTGCTTCTGCACCTTCCAGGCTTCCAGTCATCCTGTCTCTTAAAAAAAAAGAAAGAGAGGTTTTCTCCCTTTCTCTCTATTTCCCTCCCCCAGTTCTGGAGTTAGCAGTATAAACAGTAGAGCTCTTACTCTTATAAAGGCCCGATTCATCTCCTGTGTGGTTAAAAATGGATACAAAGAAAAACGTGCATGATAATTTTTGGCATATGGTGGCTGAAGCGGGCTAGACAGAGCTGTTCCTTGTTCTTATAAATGTGTCTTTTACACACACACACACACACACACACACACACACACACACACACACACACACAAACACTGAAAGAGAGAGAGAGAGAGAGAGAGAGAGAGAGAGAGAGAGAGACCCACAGACAGTGAAACCGACAGCCTGGGTAGAGAAACAGTGTGTCTGCTATGCTCTATGGCACCTTTTTGGATTTCCTCAGTGAGCCCCTACATGTCTGCAAACTAAATGTCTGGAAATAGGAGCTGCTCTCAGGACTCATATTATCTGATGGGTGCCAGGAGGGAGGATGTTTATGTAACACTACGTGGTGCCAGGCTGGCACTGAGTCAAACCAGGAACCTTCCATTGATGAGAAACAACTGACAAGCCATGGGCTGACGGTAAACAGAGGCCGATGGCCTTCTGGTCGCCCATGGACATATCATTATTTGACTAGGGTGACAAGAGATTATGTTGTCTCTGTTGTCCTGGGTTTAATCCTTTCTTTTTAGTGCCATCTAAAACAAGAGAGCTAATCTGAGTGCCAGGACAAGCAGAGACAATGCAGATCCTCTTGTTATCTAATCACTACACGGAAACAAGTGAAAATATCATAAATAAGGTCAAGTTGCGCCAGTATTTCCTGTAACAAGATTACAGTTAACCAATTAATATGTATTAACTTATTATTAATTTCAAGCTTGAAATAGTTTTTGTTCTATTGGCCTGATAATTTTGTTGATTTTAAGACATTTTAAAGACATTTCAAAATATCAATCTATCAATAATTAAACAAAATAGGGTTAATAATGTTATCTTTAGTTTATGGTATTCTTATAAAAGGCAATACAAGCAGTGTATGCAGATCTTTCAGATCTTTAGTGCCGGATTGGTTTACTGCTTTGTTTCAGCTGTAGGATAGAAATAGTGTTAAAAGACAGATGAAGAGACAGACAGAGCAGGAATCAGGTGAGTATAGCCTTTCCAGCCAAAGTGTGTGTGGCTTCATCCAAAAACACCTGATCACAATCAGGTGAAGTGCGCTCATCCAGGACAGCTTAACGCAGGACAGGCACAGACCATAACAGAAGAAAATAGAAAGGAATCACGAGAAGGTGAACAACCAGAGGTCAACACGCACACATGCACAATTCTTTGTTTCCATCCCCAATAGCTGACACTCAAGAAAATATAAATATAGTAAAGTAACATATAGTGTATTATAAAACATTAAGTACGTTCATCACAGTAGACTAAAAGTAGACCAAAAACATATGAAATATATGATGTTATTAGCATGTTATTAGCAAATCATCAAAGTTATCATCAAAGATCCCACCCACCCCCAACATGGACGATTCACACTTCTACCTTCAGGTCGGAGGTATAGAAGCTTGAAATGCCGGACTACCAGATTAAAGAACTCTTTCTTTCCCACAGCCATCAGACTCTTAAACAGTTGAGCTGATGTCTCCCCTCATAGACATTACTGCATTTATAATAATTGCACTAACTCATATCATTTTGCACATGAATAGTTGCACTACTGTACTTGACT
>JAOVVF010000032.1:4841944-4853433 GCA_028565595.1 Duopalatinus emarginatus | reverse complement strand
GGCCTACCTGTAATACCAGTAACCTTGTAAGTCGCTCTGGATAAGAGCGTCTGCCAAATGCCGTAAATGTAAATGCAAACCAATCATATATGCATGGCTTTAGTTGAATGTAAACGTCATTACGTAATGAGTGATTTAGATTCTGGAAGAGACACTGGAAAGTGCCTTATTCTTTCCGTCCACTGTTCATGTAACTTTAGAGCCAATCAGAATGCTCCAAATTTCAAAAAACAGCCTTGGCATTGTCAGCATCATAACAATAAATACAAATCCAATTACGTTATAAGAATGTATGCTCCAGGGTACCTGGTTCAGGTTGCCATATTGTTGGCATATTATATTGTGAATTAAAACTAATAATTAAATTAGCACCTATTTCGGTCAAGTATACTTATTTTAATTAGTAAAGTAATATATTTCTAGGTACACTAAGCACTTAGTATACTTATTTCCAATAAATGTACATCACTATGTTTGTAGTAACCTTTTTCTTTAATACATGCGTTAACTACAGGATATCAGGGTTAGTTAGGTTTGTCTGTGTTGTGATATGACTGGATTAGATAACAGAGACAGAACAGATAAGGAGATGGGAAACAGGAACAACCAGACTCTAGTAGATCTTTATTATTACATTCCCAGATAGCAGCAGGATGCAGGCTACTTCCAGCTGAGATGTAGCACTGCTGGCCCAATGTCTGCCCAGTTTTTGCAAAATAGATAAAAAAATGCTCTTAATTATTTAAAACAGAAAGTTTTAGAATGAAAAGACGCAGCAGCTCTACACAGCAGTGCATAACGTGCTCAATCTAAGCCTGCACACAACAATAATAGTCTAGAATTCTGAGAAACAAAAAAATGCCAATTCACAATCTACACCACACCAACCACCTCCTGTCCAAATAAGCAAAATTTGGCGATTAATATTAATTGACTGCTTGGATGTTGATTCCGGAGCATGAACACCTTTGCTGGGCCACGTCATAAAGTACTTTATTATGTGAGGTGTGGGGACACAAAGCAGGCATTCAGCACTGGCCAATCGACACAGGAACCGACAGGCGAGCTGGTTCAGGAGGAATGTAAGAGACGTAGGAGCCATGGGTTGTTTTTTTTGTAAATGTCCCACTGGCTGCTGCTAGTTTTCACCCGTCCCCCTCATGGCCTGTCCCCTCGCTTGACCAAATGGCCTTCTATGCCAGACCGCTGTAAAAGGAAACCCATGCTTTGCGATTCCAGTCACCGCAATCAAGGGTCTGGTAGTTTTGTTTTTTTTTATGTGCTTTTTTTACTCCAAAAAAATGCTTCATTCACTTTTTGCAAATGTGTGGACTGAGCACTTATCAACGTACTAATTTGACAAAAAATAAGCTGGTTGGACTGCAGGGGGAAATTTTAGTACAATTTTTATTATCTCAAAGGCGCATTTGTTTTAGTAAGGACTATTACCACTGACGCCATATATGAAAGAAAACCCTGATAAATAACTAATTCCACCAGAGAGACCTCCACTGTGGCTAAAGACCTGGCAGTGCCAAACCAGGCTCGAGAAACTGAAAAAGTCTTTATACATTTTAACAGAAAAGGCTTGTTTGCAAGCCAAGAATGTGAAATCTAGCATGTAGAATGGTGATTCTGATCTGACCTTAAGGGTTTCTGTGTTTGTTATTTATTTAGAAGTCTACTGGTCCTTTAGAACGGCCTTTTAGAGTTCAGGCGCAGTGTACATAAACAGACGTGCACCAAAATCCGAGAGCAAAATGGCATGCACCAGTCTGCACGCAAAACATTTGGCTGACACATAGTCATAGTAAACATTCTCACATTCAACATTTCTACCCTCTCACACACCTACTATTAAGCTGAGTATGCCCCAGCCAAGAGTTCTTTTCATGTAACTAATGCATGCATTTGGTATATTAATACCACCGTGCTCAACAAGCAGGCTGTAATTCCTCACCATTGGACCATCATCCCATCAAATGGGGCAAAAACACATCATGAGACAAGCAGAGAGAAAGAGAGAGTGCCCACATCACTTTTTTTTTAAA
Organism: Duopalatinus emarginatus; assembly: GCA_028565595.1. NCBI lineage: Eukaryota > Metazoa > Chordata > Actinopteri > Siluriformes > Pimelodidae > Duopalatinus > Duopalatinus emarginatus. The sequence goes on along the minus strand of JAOVVF010000032.1, from coordinate 4,851,382 downwards.
AAGAAAACATGCCTTTTTAAAACAGATCCATCCAATGAAACTGAAATACAAATGTCGCTTTTATTCAGCTCAAACCCCAATGGTGACCCCCTCTGATAGGTGGCTATGTGCTGTTGTAAAATCTGTTAGCGATTACTCCCAGTCCTAAAAAAGAACAGACCGTCCTTATGCTTTACTTTTGCCTTGTGTGCAGGAAGGAGTTCAAACATGCAAGAAGCAGCCGTTTTAGACCTGCTGTCGTCTTCTTTCTCCATTCATAACCACACTCAGCAGAAAGGACAAAGAGTGATGGAGTGTGGAGGAAGGCTAGAAAGAGCCCTCATGCTGTCTTCAGGAAGTTAGATGGAAGAGATAGCGATAAGAGATTGATAAAAAAAAGGCTCTGTGTGAAAAAAAGCCCCCACTTGACCCCATATCAGAGCGTGTTTTACAGGAACTAGTGCAGATGAGCATAATGAAATGTGACAACAGGAAGTGGGGTTCAATAAAACTGTTAACTTCAAAAGATTATACTGAAGAAGAGAGGAAGAGAGCAAGGACGTGATGAATGAGAGTTCTTAAAGCAAAATATACTTCATTATAATTCTGTATTTTACACAAGAAAATGAAGTCGTGAACCATTCAGTACTACGGCACACACTAAAATAAAGAAACACGGAGGTAAACCCTCACACAGAGAAAGAAATGAACTGACAATGTGGTATTGATGACAATTTTTTAACATCATTTTGTGTGTGTGTGTGTGTTGGGATATGCTCTATATCTTGGTGGGGACCAAATGGCCCAGCAAAGACAGTTGGCAGTTTTGATCTTATGGGGACAATGTTACCGGTTAAATGTTTACAATCATTTGCCATTTGCACAGATTTATCCATTTATAATTCCGAATTCCTTATTTATCCTTAGTATTGATGTTTACAATGCAACTTATTTGCCATTTGTACATTCTTATAATTCCATACATATCAAAGCAAATCTGCACTTTTATTAGTGTTTCTTCCTGCTAATATTTTTTCTTCTCAAATATATTTCTTTCTTTAATGTCTAATTTTTCCTCTGCAATCAACCCCCTTCTCAGTGGGGACACCTGCAGATTGTAAATGACAATAAAATTGAATTGGATTTATTGTGTTTGGGTCTATGAGGGTAAACTGCCTCATAAGGTTATCTAACTGAATTAATAATTATTTATACCACATTGCTTCATACAGTGACTTTTCTGTAACAACAACCCAGTCACAGGGACTTAGGCTGGAGTGTCCACATAATCTAAGACTAATAATAAATGTGTTGTTAGTTAACATGTCTTGATGCATGGACAGTAATCCAGGTAAGAGCTTCCCAGAAAGTTAAATGAGTTCCTCTAAACACATGATTTAGTGGGAGAAACATTTCATCACTTTTCCATGTACCTTCTTCAGTCTCAGCTGTTTGTAAGTTTCCACAACTTTATATGCAGCTCCATTGTTATGCATCGGTGCTGGTTTTGGTCGTTATGCATAAGACCTGAAAACAATGTTTCTTATGGTAAAGCTTTCTACATGTGTTTTACATTTTACTTTGCGCTGTATGGTTTCTTGGTAATATGACAAGCTGTGATTTATGTTTTATAAACTTTAACAAAAAGATTTTTTTTAAATAGGCTAAGGAGGGAACAACCATTCATAACTGCTATAATGTAAATTAAAACTAATTCATATTTAACATAATTAAATGTAACTATACAGTAAAAGCACAAAGCATCAATTAGTAAAATTGCAATTATTTGTAACTATTGTGGTATAAGAGGAATAAAACAGTTTGAGAGTTCATAGAAACATAATATACTTCGGGGTGGCCTGCGTTACATCTGGCCGTAGCACCCTGTCATGGATTATATTCTTTTTACATCCTTTACATCAGTAGAAGGTCCTTACAAGAATAGTGAGGTGTGTATGCATAAATCTATTCATGTCTATGTGCATGCATACATAATGGGATTTAATATGTAAGTATATATTTATGACAGTCCTGTGATTCAAAACTGTAATGCCTATCAAACAACATTGAACTGAGAATCAGAAAGTGAAGGCAAAAGCATACCTGACTACAGAGGAGTAAATAAAAGAAGTGGGGGACTGATGTTGTCTGTGCTACTCAGAGAGGGGGGATGATAGCTGTTATACCATGTCTACATCACTGCATTTTTGAAGAACAGTGTCAGAAAGCATGCACTTATTATTTTGTATTGATTTCATTACCATGTTAGTTTAGTTAGTTAAATGCTGAAGTATATACAGTATGTGTATTGAGTACATATCCAGTATATTATACTATATTATATAGAACTATATTAAACCTAGTTCATTATTGATTATCAGGACAAAAAACCCCCATACACAGTGTTTACAGTACACTGTAAAATGAAACAAGACCAAGGGAGTACATAAACCAACTCACCTACTATAGTTCTAATTGTATTATTACTACTACACTAGCCATATACATAGACGTGAACTGTACACTGACTTGAAGTTGCCATGACTCAAACTAATGATCTTCTGTTCACAGGTCAAACACATTTCTACTGTGCTTAATCTGACTGTTTGCTTCATATGTTCATCAGTCACGTCACATCATCTTTATTTATTCAGGATTATTTAAGTTAAGTAGTTTTAACTGTGACATAGTAAATCACACATTTCTTAATTAAACTGTATTGTGAGTAGATCCCTAGAACACTTTTAAAACTATTTAAATTAACTATTAGAACTATTTAAATTAAAACCTTTAGACAGGTTTTATTAAATAAAGACCAAAATATAATGCACATTTTATATGAATTAATTTAATATAGGTAGGACTGATTACTTTGTATATTTACTTACATTTCACCTGGTACAGTTCGACATGCTATTATGACAAAAGTGAACTTTTCTCATAATAGCATGTTTTGTTGCTGAATACCTGTACTGTACAATGAAGCTGTATACGTCTATGACAGTCTCCCAGTATAATGAATATGCTTGCAGTTAACTTGTATGTACTTGTAGAAGACTTGAATGAGCTTATTCTCTTGTAGAGAAAAAAAAAATTCCAAAGGTTTTTTTTAAGCATGAATTAGGCATTTCTTAGTCACATACACTGCAAATTTACACCCTTTGTTGTTTTATATGTACCAACAGACAGAAAGAGCCATCAAGAAGAAATCTGTTGGCACAGTACAATATTTATGTTTTAATTAAACATTATCACAAAACCAGCAAGCTGCAGAGGGTTTTTTTTTATCATGTGCATTCAGCGAGTATGGTCTAGGTTCTTGCATGTAGCTGCACAATTATGAGGTTGTAAGATTCAGAGATTGTATCTATTAGCATTACTGGGTTGATAAAAAAAACTGTGGATCATACTGGGTTTTAATTTGCTAAATATATTTAGAAAATGACAGACATACACCAGATCATTCAAGAGCATGACCCAACATATAATTATCACCAGGAAGATAAGCACCACAAGGAAGAATGTTTTGGAAAAGTGTATTGTGTCCAGGCCTACATTTAGATCATTGTATGTCTACAACAACAACAACAACAACAAAAATGTAGTTGTGTGACTACAAAAAAAAAGGTTTAAATGAAATGAAAGTGAACTATTTTGCCTTACTGTGTTTTTCACAGCGAAGGAATGTGACCTCCGCATTTTACCCATCCGTGCAGTGAAACACACACACCAGTGAACACTAGGGGGCAGTGAGCAGGGGGCAACCCCAAACCACGGCGCCTGGAGAGCAGTTAGGGGAGTTAGGTGCCTTGCTCAAGGGTACCTCAGTCGTGTCTTGTTTTGGGTGGGGATTAAACCCACAACCTTCCGGTCACGAGACCGGTTTCCTAACCACTAGGCCACGGCTGCCCCAAAACTTGCATTTCAACAGACCGTTGCTGCACTTTCTGCCGAAACCCGGGATCGAACCAGGGACCTTAAGATCTTCAGTCTAACGCTCTCCCGAATGAGCTAAATATGTTTAGACTTATTCTCATTTTCTGTTCTAATAAAGGTTTTGATATGTCTTAATATTAACAACTGTAAAGTCAACGACATATTGAAGAACTGAGATTTTTATATTTTTGGCTTACAGTTACAAATTCTGTCTTGTAAATCTCATCACTTTCAGATCAGGCCTCTGTCCAAGTAGTGCAGTGTAACAGAATAGAAGAAAAAAAACTACTGCTGCTGTGCTGCTGTGTAAAAAGTTCAGGCTAAATGAGTGCTGAGTTATGGGTCTTGTTCCCAGGGATGAGTTTTACTGTTCTATAAGGCCCCTCGCACTTCCTTGACTATCTGGGCGTCTTGCCTGCAGTGTGTGATTTACAGCCTTACTCTCATCTGCTTCCTTAGCCTGGGGACTCTGAGAGCCAATCAGAGTTTAGCCTGGTGCAGGTCATGCTGGGAAACACAGTTCCTAGAGGTACAGAATGGGTGAACTCATCAACAAGTTCTCTATCTACAGGAGTATGAAGGCCAGAAGGGGAAGTGCACACTTGGGCTGCATTAGTTATAAAAAAAAAAAAAAAAAAAAAAAAGTTGAAGTATGCTGCTGTTTCAGGGATTCTCAAAGGTCTCTAAGTCAAATTGAGCTGTAGACTGTGCATGCTACTACATGAATCATTTCCTCTCAGCTACTATGCAGATGCACAAGGTTTGTTGTGCCTTCAACAACACCATGGTAGCACCTTAGGCTAGATTGGCAGAACTGAATGCAAGAACATCAAATAGACATTTTGAAGAACTGTTTAATTAGTATTACTTCATTACGAGCTCTTTATTATTCAGGTTTTATTGTTATTTTCAGATTCATCACTCTGGCCCCAGCAGTGGGGTAATGTGAGAGAGCCCAGAGAAGCACAGTTTACTTACTACAATATTGTGATATGCCAGGTTTTTTGCTCTTCCCGGATCTACACTAGTGTGCTGATTCATTTAGGTTTTTAATAAAAGCAGACTGTTGTGTATCTAGTATTGAAAGAGCAGTCTGTTTTACAGTCTTCTGGGATCTAGAATGAACTGCTGTTTGCAGTTTTCTTTCATAAAGACAGCAGTACATGACCCTTTCACTGGAAATAGTGGTAGTGTGTGTGTGTGTGTGTGTGTGTGTGTGTATTTTAACATCTTGTTCGGCTCCCTGCAGAATGAAAATATGCCTTTGGGAAATTTGATCGGAGCTGCAAAAATCTGCAAAATAATAATAATAATAATAATAATAATAATAATAATAATCGTCATCATCGTCGTCATCATCATCATAAGGAACCCATCATGCCTTTTAGGAGGGAAATCTTTCCCTTCTTTTATGCCAAAAGAATGAATTTAAGTGCATTTAGAAATGTAATGATATTTGGCTACAAAATGCAAGTCTGGAATTTTGCCTCTTTCTGCTTGCTACTTGAACAAGGGCATGTTGTAATGGAGGCTGTGCTGTGTCCTTCTTCACTCTTATGATTAATCTGTGATACGAAAGCTTTACACACTCTACAAGATTTCTAGAATGCACCCAAAACCACATTCTGCAAATTAAATATTCATTCACTCATCTTCAGTAACTACTTTTCCCAGCCAGAGTGGCTGTGGTATCTGGACCCTTTCCTGGAAGCACAGGATGTACAGTGGGAATAAATGCTGGATGGGACACCAGACCATCACCATGCACACATATTCACCTGTAGGGCCAATTTAGCATAGCCAAACCACCTTTCTAATGTTTTAGGAGGTTGGTGGAAACCAGTGAACGTGGTAGAAATACATCAGACCGAAACTTAAGCTCAGGATCAAACTGGAGACCCTGAGCTATGAAGCACAACTTAGGGCGTCTTAATAATATAGGCATCTTTAATGTAATGACAAATACTTAGTATACTTGTAAATAAATGGTTTGATTGGTATGATTGTAGACAGTTTAAGGTAAATTGTTTTACTATTGATGGCACGGTTGTGCAGCTATGTTCCGTCTCAGCAGAAACCAGGGTCCTTTTCTGTGTTCTCACTTTGTCTGTCACAGTCCATAACATGTCCCAAAAGGCTGATATGTGTGTCAATTTGTCTGTATGTCTGCCCCATGACAGACTGGGGACCTGTCTAAGGTGTTTGTCTCCTGCTACTGAAATGAGCCCTAGGATAGGCTCCAGCACCCCCTGAGACTCACTAGTAGCATAAACAGCTTAAGGATAACAAGTTAGGATGCAGGTGGCTCTGTATAAATTGCAAGGGCCTTAAACATATTGCTCACAGTTCAAACTTTCCAGTCAATTTACCGCTGATGGCTCTGACTGAATTACTGGGAGTTACTATTACAGAACACACACGTACACGTCTGGTAAGTAACATGCATAACAGTAAAGATTGACAGAAAATGAGTGAGGCAGTAAGAAGGAAAATGATAACATAGCAAAAAAGGAAACAAGAGTGGCATTGAAAGAAAGCGAGTAAGTGAGAGTGAGGGAACAAGGGGGAACAGGAGAAAGTAGTGAGGAGAGAAACAAAGCGTGTATTGTGGCCACTGAGCACTAATTGTCGGGTCGGAGACTGCCAGAGGCAACAGGTGAGAGCAGTTTGAGACCTTCAGGCCTCATTAAGCTTGAATAGACGAGAGGCACAACCCGCCCCGTCCTCACGGGATAGACAGACTGCAGCGCAATGCAAATACAAATAGAAGAGAGAGAGACTGAAGTTTCTCAGTATGTCAATGAAGGAACTGGCAGCCAGACCATTAAGGAGGCTTACGCTCAAGATTGAATTTGATAGTGAGATCATTCACTTTATGCAGTAGTATCACTTAAGGGGAAATATTATGAAACACACTGTTCCAGTTCTTTTGTGCATTCATTTCAATATTTAGAGAGCCTACCAACTCACAATCTGTAAAATAAGGGCTGTGTAGATATGAAAACTTGGGATTCAACAAGCCATTCACAGCATGAGAATCACATTTGTGAAGGGCACCTTTGTTGTATATCTGTTACATCTGTTATATTAGTCACAGATGCTCCAGCATTACGTCAAAGTAAAGAAAAATGTACTGTACAGACATCGCAGCCTCAGAGGACAGAACAGCTGAGCGGATAAACGTGATTTCTGATGATAACATGGACAAAACCAATAAACTAAAAACTGTCAATTTGTTATAAAAACACTTTGTGTTTTTGTGTCTGTTTTTACAACGTTTGTCAGTAGAGCACAGGTTATCACAAAAATAAAAAAATATATTTGAAATATATTTAAATTTTTTATAAAAAAAATAAAAAATTAAAATGTATAATTAATGTATATAATGTATAATGTATTAAAATGTATAATTTATCAATTTAAATCATTTTATATTTTTTTGTATTTGTGTACTTTAAATTTAAATTATTAACATCATGTAAGATTAAACACCCTCCTCTAGTATCAAGCAGCGATTTTAGCCTAACTAACGCAAAGCAATTCAAAGCAATTGGAGACAAATATTTTGTACTCCATGTAGATCATAAATTCTTCAATATAAAAACCAACTCATTAAACATATTAAAACATTATAGAGTTTTGTATCCAGAAAAATAATCGGTCTTTAGGTTTCCAAAACGGTGGACATGCAGTTCCATACAGTTGACCTCACTCCCATCAGCCACATTATCTACATAATATGCCTATTGGCGCACTCTGTGGCAGATGGAGCGAGACTGACACATTATTATTTAATGAAATTATTTAATGTGCTGATCTGTTTTAAAGTGAAAAAGACAAGTAGTATTTGATCCCTGTGATATGTTCTTTGACTGAAGAATGTCACAGACCCCAGATAACTGTGGTAACTTATAGTATGCCTCCTTTAATACAACCTACAATTAATTGCATAATTTTTACTTCCTAGTAGAACCAAATAGTGTGGTACAGCCTGGTATGGGTTTCCTTTTTTCCTTTCCTTTTTACGTGTCCCTTAAGGAATCCTTAACATACGGAAGCTCAGTAAGATCATGGGCATTTTTCTTCCTTTTCCTTTTTCCTTCTTTTCGTTTTCTCATGATACTGAAATGCATACGCAAACACCATGGATGACTTTATTTCTCCCAAATGTTCCCCTTTGGGATCAATAAAGCAATCTTTCTCTCTCTCTCTCTCTCTCTCTCTCTCTCTCTCTCTCTCTCTCTCTCTCTTTGTAATTTATTTATTTTTTCAAACAAACAAATTTTGCCATGACCTGTCCAGACCTGATTTGGAGAAGGCCATGTATGACATCTGGCAGAGTTATAACAAATCTGCCAGGAAAAAAAATCAAGGAGCCAAAAGCTTCTCAGTGGAAGTTAAAAAGGCAAACTGTCACAGATTATTAGAGAATATCTAATATAAACTATACAAACGATTATGCTAACAAGGGGCATGTAAATATTTGAACTGATTTTCTTGTTTTGTACATCTTGCTATGATAATTGAATATTCTCTTCTTACTTTGTTTATGTACTATGCACACTTTAAGTGTCTCACATGAACCTTTTATAAACCGCTGTGGATTCATGCTCCTGTATTCTCAGCATCAGTCTTGCATTGCTTCCAGCCTTTCTAATTAAATGAGTTGTTGCTTTTAAACCTGACCACAGTAAACACTTGACTTGAAGTCTGACTACCACAAGTATTGCAAATAATGTGTAAAATGTTCCGAATTTTATCACACTTTCAATTTGCTTTTCTTCATATCCTTTAATGGTCAAAAAGCCAAAAAAGGATGATATCATTATGAAGGCCTTTCTTTTTCTTCATATTTAACATGATTCAAAAGTTCAGGTCTAATTCTAATTTCAACCCAAATGCTATCCTGTGGAAAGAGCATGGCCATGCCTGTGACAGAGGATGATCCATGTAAGAGGTAAAGCTAAAAGGCTATATATTCACCTACTAAAAATCCTTGCCATAGACACTATTTAACTAGACAAAAGAAGCGCAATGACTTGATGTGTAATGAGATGAAATCATCAAACCATCAATTGTATGCTATTATGTGAAGAGTGGATAGTTAAAATTGATCTCTGTTATTGCATCCGTCAGCGTATGGTGTGCAAACGTTGTCAGATATGTGCATAGGTACTTGCCAGTAGACTTGAATCAATGAAACAATGAATAAACTTCTTTTATGCATTACTCCAGGTCTCCAGTAACGGTGTTCCCCTCTACATCAAAGCATTGATGTTGTTTTTGTGCATCTTCTGAACAAATACACTTATCTTAATTGATTAGGCCAGTGACTGAGAATTAAAGAAAAAAAACACAAGTGATTACTTATAGATGCCAGGACAGAAAATCCTGGTCTTTCTTGTACAAACCGGATTCCAAAAAAGTTGGGACACTAAACAAATTGTGAATAAAAACTGAATGCAATGATGTGGACATGGCAAATGTCAATATTTTATTCAGAATAGAACACAAATCACAGAT